>OMOW01050034.1:4046-19576 GCA_900312555.1 Lamprogrammus exutus
CATACGAGATTCCGATCTGTGACTGGAGTTCAGACGTGTGCTCTTCCGATCTGTGAGGACGGGCTATTAATAGCTAGCTGGCAGAGGCTGAAGATGGCTTTTCTCTCATACATGCACATGAAGTGATGCAGGACATACAGTTAAGTCTTTACCTTTTGTGGATATCTGCAGTATGTCTAATCAGTGCCATGTGATTTCCATCATGTTGCATGTTGGAATCAGGGGCAGAAGCACTTCCTCATTTCCTCCCTTTTCTCTATGCACAGAAGAAAAACATTATTGGATTCCTCTCTTGACTTGGAAGACATCACACTCAGCTGTTCTGTCTTGTCCAATATTCACCCAGAAGCGGTTTGCTTCATCAGAGAGCCCTCGTGTCTCTCCTCTCCGCGTGAAGTGATTCATCGCCTTCGCATATGACCTAGAAGCTTTTTGGCTGCTTTCCTTGACGTTCATTCATTATTCAATGTTCCTAATTTTAAATGACATACAGTAGCTCACAACCATCTGGTTTGGAGTGACGGCAATGAGAGATTAAGCACCAGCGAGAAGAAAATCTTTAAAGATGATAGGACTTGATCAAAAGCAGAATGGATCTCAGATTAAGTGGACTTTCAGCCTATGGGCAGTTCTTGAGGCTAAGGGCTTGCTCATTCCGATCTAATCCCCAACTACATTATGAGCGCCCTTTTCAAGCTTACATTTAAGCATCTGAGCAATTTCTCATTTAAAGATGAAGTGAAAATCCACTTGGCTTTTGCATTCACATTAACCTTGTGGCGGTGGGCCAACAGCAAGGTAATAGATGATTATAGCTCTGGCGAATGAACCCATCCCTGACTGCGGAGTGTGAACGCAACCTTATTTACTTTATAAAACTATTTTGTGTGGAGACGGTTAAGATTTGTGGCGTGGTGAAAATAGCTCTGTCTAAGGACACGGTGATCATTTGTTGAGTTGTTACCTTGAATGAGACCAACCGTTCACATTGTTTGACACTCCTGTGCGTCAGTACATTTTTGAGGAGCTTGTACTGCACTTAGATGTTTCTACTCCATTGGGATTTAAACTCCACTCCACTCTGCCAGTCAGTTATTAATAAAAGGCCTTGAGCTGAATGTGATTTCTGTACATGTATATAATTTCTACTTTGAGCCCTCTGGTGCTGTAAACAGTGGCGCTCCATGTTTGAGAAGTCATGGCTTGCAGTATTTTAAACAGGTAAATTACATCTAAAACACACTCTGTTTTTACTTATAGTGTTTCTCAATATTTTGGAGTGTTCAATTCAAAGCTAGCACAAATAAATTTCATTTCTACTTATATTTAACCTAGTAAGAAATTTCTCTAAAGGATTCTCTAAAACTGGAGGCAGTTTGCCAGTCCAAGGTGAGACGTTGCCCTTCACGTTTGATTTTTGGCAGAGTAGTCGAGGTGTAGTTTGCTTGGGAAGATACAAAGATGAATGAATTCAATTGTTCAGGAGCAGCACTTGGGCTATTTTTTCATTCTGTCCTGGTCTTACCATGCGGAATTCATAATTTCAGACGTTCTCAACAGCTGCCTTCCACTTGAAAATGTTCTCTTTCTCTTGCAGGTGTGAACTGGTTATTGTGTCTCTGTTGAAGTTCAGTTTAACCTTGTGCGTCCAGTGGGTAGATTATACTGAGAATCAACACTCTCAGAAGAAATGGCATCCTGTGAAGATATGGCTGTAAGAAAAAGCCTGATTTTGCTTTTTTAAAATTTAAAAACGTGCTGGACACATCTGCAGCTTGTTGGCAATGACAAACATCTTAGATCACCACACAGCTGGACGTTGTTTTGATTTGATCTCCTCCCTTAAATCCTGTTCAACTTAATCCCTATCTTAATCTATCTAGGAGAATATCAAATACTCTTTATTTTGATCAACTTTGTTTCCAGTATAAGCACCAAATAAAATTAAATAATCGAAATACTGTATATGCAATTGGAACAGTAGTGAAATGGATAATCTCAATCTTGATCTCTTTTTTGTGAATATGCAAATTCAGACTTGACCCTTTTCATATAGATTGGCTTTTAATACTCTATTAAGAGCGCCGCTTCTGCCTTCCGCCTTCTCACTGGCTGTAAATTGCCCTTTAACAGATCAGGTGGCTTCTGTTGGCTGGGACTCAATTGAAGTATGAAAGATGAAGTTCAATATGTTTCCATCTCCAATAGGCTCAGGTGGCTCTGTTGTACTGCAGCACATCCTATTCTGGTAAGCTTCTTAAAGCAAATACTAGACAGGGGAGTTTCTTTCAATCAGAAAGGCGGTTTTGGCAGTAGCTGATCCTGATGGCAAGAACAGAGGTCATCTTTGAAAACCTGATCTTGTATAAATGTCTTTCAATCTACCACCCATGTTTCTATAGTCTGGAATAGAATGTTTAATCATTTTCATTATCTTTGGCTTAATCTATTTGACTGTCAAAGATTGAACTCTTAGTTTCGCTTCATTAGCGTAATGAGAGGCAGGGATGGGAAACCTGACACAGAAAATCAACAAGCATGATCATTCACCCGGCTCTTAGATTAAATGTCAAAACACGTGATCCAGGACTGCACTTTGTGAAATTCAAATGTCAGTAATTCCTGTGCACACATGTGCAGCACAGGATCCATGGTATGTATGGCAAAGACAGAGTCATGCCTGTGCAGTATGAGTAACAGATAGTGGGAGTGTAACCTGTGATCGCGATGGAGGTGTTCCAGTAATGGAATGCAGTCACTCCATCGTTTCGACTTGCTGCAGGCCATTCTGTACATTCCTCTTGAAGTGGAGAACAGATGGAAGGAAGGGAAGATGAAATAAACAGGGAGTAATGGATCCAATCAGGATCAAGCTTGGGTTGTCTGACAGTTTTCCAATGCTCACATAGAGCTTTTTTTTGACCACAGTCAAGTGAAGTGACTGGGTTTTACTTTCCACACTCTGAAGGTGATATTGTTTGGAAAATATAAAACAGAATTGAATCTATGTTATTTATTTGGCTTAGAGGGAAGAGAACATCGTAGTGACTGGTTGGGTAACCTGGTGCTCATTATATTCCAATCATGCTAAACCTATGTAAGCTTTTTGTATGGTCATCAATGCAAAACACAAATAATTAAATTGACATCTCATTTGTTTGTTAAAAGTGAATTTCTCTGTGGATTGTTGGAGGCCATTTTGAGCATCACACTTAATCTGAGGGTCCAGGGTTCAACTTCCTATTCAGGCGATTCACGTATTTTAAATTTGAAGATATATTGCCAACCGTGAAAGTTTGTCTTCATGTAACCATGCTCGCATTTACATACTTGGCCTTCCAATCTCAAGCTCAAGTCATCAAATTCAAATCACTTACTCGAACTTTCCCATTCGCATGGTAAACGTTTGGCCTCTCGTGTATTGTCGAATTTGTCAACCTCATTATTTTTTATGTCCATTTGCTCAAAAATTAATAGAAAGTAGCCGAGGCAAGTATTATTTTGATGTAGACCTCACAATATTTTTGATAACTGGTAGCATAGGTTCTTCAAAGCAAAGTGTTAGCAAATTCTTCTTACTTAGAAGACACAGAGCAACACGAGTGTCCCATTGGAATTGTGCTTCTGGCCACATTGTGAATATGAGTCCAACATTCAGTCTCCTCTCCAGTGCATGAAATCCTGAGGAAAATATCAGAGCTTTGTCTTTGTTTTGTTTGCAGTTTTGTTATGGTCGGGTTGCATACACTCGAACAGTCCGACCTTGTTACTGGAAGTAGCTACCTGTGGTTTTATATGAGGGGTTAGTGAGGGGCCAAAGAACCAAACAAATGAGATGAAATATGGTCTCAAAGCTTATATAGCTGCAGAGTGTGGTATCTGTTCTAAGTTGCTTTGGCACTATGAGTCAGCCCCCTCACAGAACAGTAACTTTAGTTTGTGTGAATATCAGCTGTGTAGGTTTAAGTGAGGCAGTTCTAATATCCTTTACACAAAGAGTCATTTATTTCACTTTGTTTATTTCAAACAAAACATTTCAGTCCTGCTTTTCATCACATGAGCTACACCAAAGAAATCGCAGACAGCTTTCAGTTCATAATTGATAATGTAAATTCTATTAAACGCCATGCTCTGTGCGCCGTCCCACACACCACTTTGCCAAGCTAATCAAACCTAATAGTTGCTTGGCTGTACACTCAATTATACCACTACCAATTACCAATATACTGTTAAGTGAAATTTTGCTTCATTAATATGCTTTGTTCTTAAAGTACGTAGTCTGGTCTCTATAGTCACCACACAGCTCCTATAATCAATTGTTTGGCTGGCAGATACAACACCAGTGTAACTATGAAGTTGACATATGGCAGGAGGGCGCAACCTAATAACCACATCTCTTTCTGGTTCGCACAAGCAGGGGAGCCTGGTGAGGTTTTCCCCCTCACGCTGGTAATGCTGTGATAAGGTTTTAAAGCCGACCGTCTACATGGGGATATACAGTGGCACACAGTAAATACCCTGCAGGGAACTAGAGCAATCATCTCTAGTGTCAAACAGAGGGACATTGCTCTGTGTGTGCCTGGTTTAGCACACACACTTGATTAGACTTCCTAAACCTTATTGGACATTCAAAGCACATGTGCACTTGCAGGAACACTACGAGTAAAGGTATCCACAGATGTCCAGGGAAGATAATGGCTATCGCTGACTCATTTAGAGGCCGGTGCAAACAGTAGAAACATGATTCATGTGGAAGGACTTATGTATGCAGTAGTGTGTCCAAGCAATCAACACATGAAATCCCAAGAGATCTTCGGCAGTACAGGTTGTTGCCTGGGGTGACAGTTGGCTTGGGATGGGATGTGTTTTTGTTTTTCAAAGTGGTTCCCTTCCTTTGCTCCCATCAGCTCCTCCTCCCATTGCTTTGTTGTATTCAGGCAGTCAAGCAGACCAAGGACCCTGGAGAATATATTGTGTATATGGATTATAATGGCTTTACCAGTAGCTCGACTTCATCAACGCACGTGCAAGAACAAAACTAAATGCTATGGAAGAAATTCAGAAAGTACAGTCCCAGATTTAAGGTGTCGTTAAGGGGAAATTGCGTCATTGCTCCCTCGTTCATAAAAGGCTCGTGAAGGCTCTTCATAAAACAGACTGTGACGCAAAAATTCTGATTCTATCTGACTGTAAATTTCGGACATATTAAATCTGGTTGATGGTTTAAAATGTATACTGTGTACCTTGTAAGTGTTTCTGACCAATAAAAATGACATCTAAGCCACTCAGTTGATTAATCACTTCATTTAAATGGATGTTTGGATCTGATCTCTCAGACTGTCTCATGGAAAGGCGCCATTCATAAAGCATCTGCCTCTGCATGTGTCAAACACCCCCCACCGCCCGTGTGGCAGAACAGAGAGAAACCGATAAAGATGTCCTCTCTTAAATTGCTGGTTTCTAAAGTGAGAATTAGGGCTCACTTTGCTGATTTGACATATTTTGCTTTGTCACTAGATAAAGCAGTATAACGTGTGGCTCTTACATATGCAGCAGCTCATGAACATGCCAGGTTTCTTTGGGTTTCAACTGGTTCACAGCTACAACAACGTATTGTGATGTTGCACTGGTGCGCTACTTAACAGAAGTGAAGCTTTAAGAATGGGGCTGAAATTATCAAGGCGCATGTGTAGCACGTCGCTGTGTTGTTGCGGTGTTTTGTTTATGAATCACCCTCTATGCCTCTCAGCGTAAGTGAAGGAAAGGGTTTGATGGATCATGGACATTTAGGGTTGTCGGCTCTATGGGGGTTCAGGGTTCAGCTTTCAGCCTGAGCTGCTGACTGCTGCTGCCAAGGCAAAGGTAGGAAAAGCGGCTTCAGAGTGGCGTCTGATGTTTGGGTGGATGGAACTCGTGCCACAGGCTGATGATCACAGTGTGCTCCGTTTCATTCTGGCTGAGAACCTCTGTAACATCTCATTCCTTCCTGTCTCCCCCCACATTTCCTGTCTCTGTCTCTCCCTCTCCCTCTCTCTCTCTCTCTCTCTCTCTCGCACATGCAGTAGCTTTATCCTGCAGTAATTGTGGCTAATGAATAGCCTGCTGTTGATAACAGGCTTGTCAACAGGCTAGTTACACAGTAACACCATCCTGCAGCCGGCTAATGTTATGTCTACCCTGGCTTTCTGTGATTACTGGAAGGGATGATGGATGTCGTCGATGGACAGTTCACAACTCACACTGAATTTATGAAATTGCACAACAGTGTGTGTGTGCTGTGTTTTAGATGATTTTCATAGAATGTTATGGAATGACTATTTTCAATGTTGGGGAACAGCTTCTTAGTCCAAAACATTGTTTACTATTTGTAAATAGGCTGCAATGATGCAGTAATATCAGCAACTTTTCTAATATCATGATAATAAACCTAATATCAACCTTTCATTTAGGGCAGACAACTACACAAACATTTTGTGCAGAGCTTCTACAGAGCTTCAGAGCAATCATTCCCCACATAGAGATAGCAATAAATGCTTTACACAGAGCCCTCTCGCAATTACATTTAATGATTCTGATTTTACATTTTGCAGCCATCCTAATGCAACAAGAAGATCACCCTTTTATCATCTCAGATCATAACAAGAATGAGAGGTTTTACATCAAAACAAGACTTGGAACAACTCATCCTTGTCTTATTTCTATTAGGATGGTGTACTGCTGCAGTCGTCTGTTGTCTGGCCAAAAAAAGGAGCATAAAAGAGTATTAGACCAAAAGAACTGAACACAATTCTCAGATCTTTGGGCTGGCTTATAGTACGCTACAGACTTGATCTTGAAGTGCTGTTGCTTGTGTATAAGTCTCTCCTTGCTTAGCTTAGGGCTAAGGTTGACGTAGCTGAAGAAGAATGTTCACTTGGTCTCTTAGATTTTCAGCTACCTGTCAAGTAGCTGTGCCTCAAGTAACAACTACATTCGCTGAAGTGGCATTTAGCTTTATAGAGCTCACATCCGGAGCTTCCAACTTTCCAGAAAGTCTTGTGTTTATCTCAGATTTAGTGCTGCACTTTCATTTGTTTTGTCATCCCTCGCTGGAGATTCTCCAGACTCTAAACATTTCCTCAGCTCCCCTCAAACACGATGACGCACCGACTGTAGAATCTACCACGCAGAAGCAAATACACCAATCTGTTGTGAGGATGAAATGACACACAGTGTGAACCAATAGAAAGCTCTGCAGAGGTATGGTGTTTGCTCGTCAACTTTGCATGCAAAGTCAGATTCTGTCCTCTGCAAGTGACGAGGTCAGCAAACTGCTGTGTGTAATCGACTATTATTGATGGGGAAAAAATGGGTCGTCTGCCCTTTTCAAACTTATTGATCTTTTCCAACAAATTAAGCGCACAAAAAGGAGACAACTTAATTTGTTTTTAATCATATGTGTCAGTTAGTTTAGATGAATTAGGAGTGGAAGTAGTTAGTTCCCATTAATTTTTCCATAATTGCTACAATTATTCAAATAGTAGGTTAAATATAGAACATTTCACCAAGATCCCCAGTCTTTTGTGACTATTTTAATCGTTAAATGTTTGATGAAACATTGTTGCTCGAGACCACATCGTGTATCTGCTGAAGTGTTACTAAGAATGTGAAGGACTCAGACTATGGGAAAATGAAGCCTCTTTCAGGATATGACCCGAGGCCAGCAGAGAAACATGTGGGTCATTACAAATACATCAGCTGTGAGTGCAGGGAGGCCGAGAGAATGTTTCCAGAGCCTCGTCAAAGTTACTGTCCCCGGAGGGAGAAAACATTAAAGGAACTTAAATGATGTCTGAAGACTACAGAACTCTCTTTGTTCAGCAGAAGTGCACTTGACACAAGGACCTGCAAGTTGCAATTCAGCTTGTTTAATCTGCTCTGACTTCCTCAAGTCTCTTTGTGGCAATCTTAGCAAATGAAAGTGTCATGTTTGTTTTGCTGTGATTCGCTCACTGGGAGTTTTTGAGAGACGATTCAAACATTTGTATCCGGGTACTCGACAGTAAACATTGTGGACAAATGAGAAGTCCTTTAAATCCATTTTCATCTTTGGCCTTATGACAGGAGTACTTGGAAGTGCAGCTTCACTGCTTAGCTGAGATTTGTGTGCATCAGACTCTGCTTAAAGTCCAGTCGGGTCTTTTCATCTGCTGTGACAACCAAAAGTCCATCTCACTCCACGCACAAGCATGCACCGACACTCTCCATTTCAATGCTACTAACTGAAACTCAAAAAGGAAACCATGTAAACGTGCTAGATATGCTCGTCATTGAGTTCTGTACCAAACGACATCATGCTTTCTGTCATTCTTGCTGTCTAAAAAAGGGATTTGTCCTTTCTTTTTCTGTCCCACAGGCTCATCGCGAAAGCACAGCGCCACGCATTGGTGCCTGCAGAATATTGCGCAAGAATCAGTCGACAGCTCTGATGAGGAGTTCTTCGATGCAAGAGGTTAGTATTCTGTCTTCACAACCCTGGTTCTGTCAACAATAGCTGTAATTGAGCATTCTCAAAAAGACCACACATCAAGTAGGGATCTAATGGTACATGTATTTGTATTTGTATTGAAATACAACACGGACATAATGTGTTTTGTTTTGTTTAGATTAATTAATTAAGACTTTTTTCAGGTAGACGTTTGAAGTTTGGGTGTCTGCTGAGGTCACCAAACCCCAAATGCCCAAAAGAATCAGAAATGTGTTCGCTGTCCCGTCCTTTTAGATGCAACAAACCTATTTCAGGTCATTTGGAAGATGTCAATCAAGCACAGTCCAGTCCGTGTAGGTGGACACAGTTCTGATGCCGGTTTCAATTGCACTCGGAAAATATATATAATGTCCAACCTCCTTCTCGGGAAAGTGACATTGAGCTGCCTTTTAATTCGGAATCTCGGGCAAGGTCTCCCCAGCTCCGACTTAGCTGAGCAAAAGACAGCAGGACGGCGACACACACGGTGAACCGTATGTGCAGAGGTATTGCTTTAATATTGCGAACACATCTAACGTCCATATGAAGTGGGCCACGGTTGTAGTTTATGTGCTGTAAATCCTTTTGGAGTTGCTTGAACAAACATAAACCACTTGTGGACGTCCATGGTTTTCTTAGCAGAGGTTATTAACGTGGAGGTGGGAACTACCAACTCGGAACAACTGAATTCAAACTTAAAATCGAAGGCACCGTAAGAAAACGTTCAATCAGCAACAACAAGTGAAAACACCTACACACTAGTGGAATTTCAGGTTTGTACTTCCTAAAGTTGAAAATGTGAATGTTTGCTATTTTGTCTGTTATTTGATGCTGATGTGGTGAAATCTCAATAGATTAGAGAGTCTTAGTACAAAACAGGTCAGTGATAATCCAATGGGTGACAAAAAGTTTATAAATTAGCTTTTATCATCCCCCTTCTTACTTGCTTTTAACAATTTCACTGTCCAGTTTAAAACTGTTGACTCACTTGAATTAAACATAGTCAGGATATCAGTTGGACCAGAAAGAGACACATGAGAGAACATGTCGCAGTCGCAGAGGAAGTTCTTCAGGGTGTAAGTGGAATACTTATCACAGCAATTATCCACTCCATGAGCTTATTTCCTATGAGACTGTTGACAGAGATACTTATCAATTATATGTTATTACAACACTTTCTTACTTTGCGTTAAGACAGTCAGCAGCCAGTGGCATGACTCTGTGGTGTCTTAACATTTCAGCCAATGCTTTAAAATTGAGCTTAAAAAGAGGTAAATGTAAGAAACTGAAGGTGCCCTGTTCCATTTTGTTCCATTGTCAGGTTTGTCCTAGAAGGAAACTATTGGCTATGTATCACACAAAGTCCCCGAAATGTTGTTTCTCTATGTGGACTTTTGATTAATAGTTTATTTTATCATTGTCCTCTGCTCTGTTTATCCAATTTTCCCTTCGCTCTCCTCGTCTTCAATCTTTTTGATTTGTTCTCGGCCTTCCCCTTCATTTCGTTTTCGACCCCTTTGCCTCTTTTGCATAGCGTCTGGCAAAAAGGCACGTTCACTGCACACAGTCCTAGAGAACACCAGATATTTATTCTTATCACAGCTGTCACGCAGCACAGACGGGCATTGCTCAAAAATCGTTGGGCGAGACCAGTGTCAGTATCCAGGGAACACGGGGGGATAAGATAACACATTCGTGCATTGAATATAACAGATGTACCTCATCACTCTCATGCTATCTGCAGCATTCAGTCCAGCTATGAAATGTCTTCACTGAGAGAGAAATTTTGTACCAAGAAGCAGCGGGCAGACAATAGAGAGAGAGAGAGAGATGTCCTTTATCGGTTTAATTAAATACCATGGGGAGAGGTTCCCACGAAGTGTTATATTTGATATCTAGTTTGTTGTCTCTTTGTGTGTTTATTGTTGTATTTCATGTATCATTTTTCTCAGAGGCGACAGTATTGTGATTGTAACCATGGGACGTATAAAGGATTTGGTACAAAGCCCCCCGAATGGGCAATAACTGAATTATTCAAAATATGCATTGCACTTTTGCCTCGCTGCAACTAGAAGGATTTTGATGTATTTATGTTTCAGGAGCAAGAATATTAAGTAGAATCCGTAATTTCCATATTTCCACATTTACGTTTCACAAATCAGACGTGATGCTGCTCTTTCCATTTGCTGCCACACTCTGTTTTGTTGCAGTCTTTCATGTCTGATGTTTTTCCATTTTACGTCGGCTTATTATTTGTGGACCCACCTATCGCATTGTGTGTTGCCACCTTTAATTGATTCACAATAGTGGAATGACTCTGCGACAGCGCAGTGGTTTTAATCATGAAGTTGTGAAAATACTTGGATTATCCTTTTAAGTCAGAGATGAAAGCGTGTCACATGAAAGCCTGCGTGTTTCAATGAACAAAGAGAAATGTGGAAATGAAATCCAGGTTTAACTTTGTCAGAAGGAAGGAAAGACGAGGAGCGCTTGAGAGAGGTGTGTTCCTTCATGCGGTGTGACGTCGTGTGTGAGTAGGGCTGTGTAGGACAGAAAAGGAAACGGGGCGAGTCATCTCAAACGTAAACATATGAAGGATGCTCTTCCTAAAAAGGAAAGCAGAACAAGGTCACTAAAGGTTACAGTGGCTTCTTAACTGCATCGCTCCCACTCTGAGCAGCATTTAACGACATACAGTGTTTTGTTTTTACCGAGGCCGGCTGGATATACAGTATGTTTGCTTTAGCTAAGACATTTCAACTTTACGTATACAAAGTAGAGATAGAAACAGAAGGAATTAGATTTAAGAGCGAAAAATGAAAGAATGATGGAGGGGGAGTTTGCCATATTAAAGTCCCAGCACTCAAACATCACAAATAAGCTTCGGGGAGTTTTATTCATGCGGTTATGATTAATGCTTTCATCCACACTGCATAACCCTGGATCCAGTAAAACCGTGGAAATGCATGAAAATGGATGAAAACTGTCAAGAATGTGTTTAGTTTCCCACTAAAGAGATGAGGCCTGACTGTAATCTGAAACTCTTTATGTAATTTGTCGAGACACTTCAATATATCTGCCTTACCCCTGGGTGGCCTTCAGCTGGCCAGCTGCTGCGAGCTGATTAAAGACGAACGCAAAGCGAGCCACACACACACAGACACCCTGGGTTTACAAGATAGAAGTGCATCTATATGAGCAGAAGCTTTATTTACACTGGACACTCTGTGATGTTTACTAAGTGAATCCACAATATGCATGGAAGTCAGCGCTGATTTGCTGTTTGTCCTCTGAAGAACCTGACGGGGTTGTCAATCAGTGTTGTGTTCCCAGATGTTTCACAAGATTGGACATCAAAACAAGCGTGCAGATGTTGTGTTGATGTTGCGTGTTGCATTCATCCACATCCACATGTTTAGTGACGGTTTAGTGTTCTACTCTTTCTGACAACCCCCCAGCTGCCGGTAGCTAAACACCACACACGGGCATAAACACACACACACACTTTGTCACAGCCCCCTTGTGCTGGCCGGCTGATGACAACAGAAGCGAAACACAGACTGCTAACATAGCAGAGAGTCCGAGGCCACTAGTTTGTTGGCGGTAAAGCTGCTGTTGTGCGTCTTCTCTGTTGTCATCTCGTAAATGCTCCACACTGCCGCTGTGGGAGAGTCGCTGCTGCTGCTGATGTGTGTGTGTGTTATAAATATTCCAGTGAGAGTGTGTGCAACACTGAGCAGCAACCACTTCTGACAGCCAGTTGACAAACAGATCTCCTCTCCTCCTCCGTGATATGACGCACAGATTGAGCATTAAGGGCCAGAAGGAAAAGCTAAACATAATCATTCAAGCTCTATATTATTATGCAGATACCACAGGAGAAAAGTCCTCAGTCACACACTTTATCCTTCATTCTTTTACATTCACCCTGTCACTTCGATTGCCCCCGGCTTTACCTACATTGGCTTTTACCAGAGCATACTGGTACCGTAGCTTGAGAGCACATAGCACGCACACACACATCTCTCTCGCTCCTTCTGTTAGTGATCAACAGGCTTTAAACATTTCTTTTGCACTTTTTGAGACACAGATGTCTCCACAGTATTACTTCCTAGTGCTCCTCCCTAATATTTGAAATGCAGTGGTTGGAGGTGAAAATATTGCAGGCGGTGAAGGCACCAAGCACCCACTGAGTGTTTGAGACAGACCTGATTGTGCACGGATGGCTCGTACACGGACCAACCCATGCAGCTCATTATTTTTAAGTAGCCCCACCTTCAAAGTCAGGATTGCCTGTTGCTATGGCGATGCTGCTGGTGATTGCTGATTTTGTGCCACCGCCATCAAACTAGCCATCCCAAGTTCAACACTCAGACACCCAAAAAGATTGAAGATGGTGAGTGGTTACATCGCCGGTCTAACTTCGCCTTGATTGCGTAGTATGAAATGTTCACGTCCCATCCATTTCCAAGCATTCTCACTCGTAAGCGTTTCAGTGAGAGAAAGGAGATGAGATGACGTTTGAAGCTGACGGCTAATGAGGAAAAATCAAATCGCCAAACGCTGAATTGTTTTGAAGCTTTGTGTTTGAAATGTGGTGAAGCATAAACCGTTTTTAAACTAGACTTTGAGCAAACTAGATTATAGGGAGGAACAAACGTCTTTTTCTCCCCTACCGAGAAGGGAGCGATGGATTTCTTCTTCTCTGCTGTAGTTACGCCACACCAAAAAGAACCTTGTGCTGAATAATGTGTGACCGCAGAAATTCCCTTTTTCTGTTTTAATTCCCAATTCAAGACTTCTCTAGCTCAAAGCAAACTCATCCTCATTAGCTGTCTTAAGAAGCTCTGCGGGACTGAAGAATGCGTTTAAAATATTGGTATTAAGCAGAAATCTTGCGCTTCATCCAGACAAATCTGTCTCGGGTTTGCGCTGAGAATAATTAGGTCCGTTTGCAACTAATGAGATGTAAAGACAACTTTGAGATTTGTTCTTGCTTGGTTGTTTTCATTTAATATTTGAACACAGAAACGCTTGGCAAATTCTGCAGAGAATGTTTAGATGAGTGTGTGAATCAGGCGGGAGAGTGAAAGTGATTTTTAGTGCTCTATCCTCTCATGAACTTGCATCATTATACTGTATGTTTAATGAATTTAAAGGTAAAGCATTTCAGCTGATTTGCCCCTGGTGAGCATCAGCAGTGGGGGGATTTCATGCTGGCTTCTCTTGTTCTGCATCTTAAACAATCAGAATGATTTCAACTGGCTCTTCGCTCACCTTCAGTCACGGAGATGAGGGAATTTAGCCCTTTTCTGCCCAGCGTCCTCCTCCCTCTCCACCTCCAGACCCCCTGCATCCCTCACCCTGTGTGTAAACCTCTTACTGATCTTACTGCGGTCGTTTGCTCACAGGGATGAAAAATGTAACGTTTTTTTATTGTGAATGACTGCGCCTTCTAGCAGCCCAAGCACATGCCAGTACAATTGTCACACCGCTTACTGACGTGAGCTGTTGACAAATTTGCCGCGTGATTTGACGATATTAATTTATAAAATGAGGAGAATTGACAGATTGTGCCCGAAAGGAAATTCATCGTATTGGCTGCTACCGCAATTTTAACGGCACAATAAATTGCAAGAGGTCGTATGCAACTAGCACAGCTATTCACAATATAATAAGGCTGTTGCCGTATTATGTGCTGTGCTCTCTTTACTCTTTGTTCCACTCTGAAGTTATTATTAAAGGTAAAAGTAATGCAAAAGGAACGAGACGTTTTATTTTCTCATCTATTTTCCTTTCCTTCATTAGTATTCAGTGTAAAGTTCTGCTTTGAGCTCTCCTCCAGATGTTCAAGCTCCTCATCCTGTCAATAAGGGTGAAATCCCTACACCCTACTGATGCGACTCATTTTTCAGCCACTTGCCACTCTGCGATCTCATTATGTCAGCAACTACCCAGAGCTCGTAACCAGAACTTGGATCAGAACTTAGATTGACTGGGGAATTCGATCTCTCCAGTCCTCACTATTTGATAAGTCCGCAAGATATTTGAACGTCACTTCGGGCATCAACTCGCTCCCCACTGAAGGCACTGTGTTGTAACATATTTACAAAATGATCGCTGTCAGCAATTTAATTTTTCTACAAGCTACCACGCTGGGCAACTAAAGCAGGATTTGTGTTCGGTGGTCAAGGCTGCGCAGCTAAAACCACTTGGCTCGGGGTTGGGGTAAGATCTTAGCCATAGTTAAATGAAAACTGGATGAAGGTTGGGTTTGTTGTACGACAGTTGTACGACAACATTTTGTTTTTTGGTTGTAAAATATCTCAAAGTTATGAAAGGATGTTCCTGAAATTTGGGCCAAAGATGAGTAAATCTCAGTGGAGATACGGATCTGGGATTTCTGCCAATAGAATATTTTTGTTTATAAATAAGTGTGTTGTTGCTGTCCAATACTGATGATTTGCACATTGATAAATAACATAGAATTTATGTGTTTGTCTATTAGAAATCCCATTAGAAAGTTTGAAGACAAATAATTAAGAAACAAGCTGCAGAGTTTGTCTCTCTGCTGGTCCCTCTCCTTTAATTCTTGGTTCCTTTGTTTATGGACTTCTGTGCTTAGAAAAACTCATGCTAATCAGCTTCCACTGTGTGTTTCAACCAAGTGCCATCAAAGTGTTTCTTGCTGGTCACTGCAGGATGTGATTTCACTGATTAGTTCCTTCTCTCTAGTTGAAGGTGAAATCAAAAGCTGCAGTGTTTGTATGAATGAAAATCAGTCTCAGGGTCTTGATAACGTCCTTTTTATCTGGTTGCTGCCTGCATTCGGAGTGGATCTCAGTAGGCGGCCGAGCTCCTCCTTGCTCTGTGGACAATCATCATCCATGAATAAATGAACGATAAACTTAGCTGTTGTTGTCCACGTTTCAGCGACAGGTCCCCAACTTTGCAAATGAGAACAAGATGAGGCGCTGAACTTTACAACTTGTGGGCGGACATTATCTCATGACTGTGTCCCTGC
>OMOW01050221.1:0-11452 GCA_900312555.1 Lamprogrammus exutus
CACGCTCTTCCGTTTTCCTATTGACTTCTCTGTCCGACGGTCATCCGCCATGTTGTTCCTCTGTCTTTGTCCGGAAACTGCCGAAGGGCGGCCGAGGCCGACTCCTCCTGTCACGTGACGCGCGATTGCGAAGCAAAATGGCGGACGTTCGTAGACGCTAAAACAGAGACGTAAACAAAGAGAGAAAAGAGGTGAAACGCGGCGTCTCTCCGCTTCCTCTGCGTCTCTTTGTCCCTGCGAGCTCTGCGGGTTCAAAGCTCTGAAGCTGCGCGCAGTTTAGCGACTTTGTTCCGCTCCTCGCTGCGCACTTTGTGCCGTCTTAGCTCGGATGCTAACAGGCTAACGCTGCGCTGCGGTACAGGTTTGTTGTTGTGCTCGTTGTAAAGTAGCCACGATCATTTCTACGTGTTTAGAGATGCCAAGGGCTCAATGTTGGCAGCAGCTGTCAAGTGTTAGAGCCTAAACACGTGATTAATTATAATGATATTAGACACTTATTGATATTCCTACGACAGAGTATCAGGGCCAGTTGAATCTCCGTGGTAGCTTAGCTCAAAGACTGGAAGCAGAGGGGAACTGTTAGCCTCGCTCCGTCCAGAATCAAATCCCCGCACTAACAGCTTATTTATAACATTAATTTAAGCTTAACAGGAATCTACAGCTGCAGGTTTAATAATGTATAATCTCTATATAGTTTGGCTGGGAGGATGTTTGTGTAGTTTCTGTTTTGGTCTCAGTGTTTGTTGGTGTCAGGCATGGATTCAGTTTAATGTATAATTGAAGATTTTAATTAGCTTTAATTTGTGTATTTCACATTGATTCGCCTCTCTGTGTGTTAGAACCACTTTGTTGAAGGCCACTGTGTTGACACTAACAGACTATGTCTCTGTTTGATGATGTCAGAGCTGACAGAGAAGACGAGCGTCTGGCGAGGGAGGAGAGGAGCCGTCGGACATTTTTTGAACAGTTGTGTGGAGTTAAAATGAGTTCTTCACAAGAGGTGAGAACAAATATCACTGCTGGAGCCTTCATCTTCATCTTCACCTTTACTCCCTTCTTTCAAATGAATTAAGTTGGTTGTCAGAGTCACAGCGTGCATTTATCCAACCTGAGCAAATTAAACTTGTGCTTGTGTCAATTGGAAAGAGATTTATCAATAGCACAGGTATCCTTCCTCTGCTTTCAAAATGTCATTAAGGTGGCTCTAGTTGGCCAATCACTGGCCTCCGTCGGGCAGGAGGAAGTAGGTTAGAAAGGCCCTCACAGCAGCCGTTCCTCAGAGAGAGTTCCTCGGCTTCTTAGCAATTAACTCAATCACCCCAAAATGTTTAGCGTGACATCATCTCTGTTGGAATGGAATTAGTGAAGGTGCCTCGTTGGGTGTCCAAGCCCCAAGAGGCTTTTGTCCTGGCAACTCATTCAGTTTGGCCTGTTTCTCGTTGTAATGCAGCTCCAGATTGGACATTGAATGATGAAGCTGCTAGGTTCAGGATCATCAGTCAGGACTTGACTGTCACGCCACTTTGAGTCGGATTCAGGCATTATTTCTGATATACATGTCTGGCATTGGTCCGGTTCAAAATTTCACATTTGGGCTCAGCTCAGCTGGGCAAATTGGTGCTCTGTGTCCCCGTTAGCAGTAGCAGTGTGGTATTCTCTTTTTTAACATTTACATTTATGAAAATGTTTGGATTTATTTCTTGTAATGACCGTGCTCTTTGTTGTCTAGCACAAGAATATGGAAATATTATTCTGGATGCGTAAAATAAATCAGTCCTGAATTGAGTGGAAGGTTTCTATTTATGAAATGAATCACAGTAAAGCAGTGAACAGTTTAACCTTTCATTTGAGCTTTTTCTGAGTTTCACAGCACAATTAAATCACTATCCACTTCTTTTTGGTCAGTATATTTACTCATAGTTTGACATAGCCTCACTGAATTACGGCCAAGTAAGCAACTAATGTGTGATGCTATCACCATTGAAGCTCTGATGCGTCACTGAATGTGGCACATTTAGCAGTAAGAAATCTGACTATAAAACAATTGTATATATATAACATCATGTGTCAGTTTAATGATGGAAGATACTTTATATTTGTGGTCCTAGAGTTTCTTAATGCGTAACTCTTCAACTCTGCCCGTCACTAATTCTTGCCTTCTGTTACTATAGAAACCTGGGGAAACGACCTCACGCAGACTTCATCGCTGTCAGCAGTGTGACAAAACATTCACAAGATCCTACAATCTTGAGGCTCATCAGAGACTTCACACTGGAGAGAAACCATATGGCTGTGACATATGTGGGAAAACATTCCCTATATTAAATAGACTGAAAAAACATAGCTTTGTCCACACTGGAGAGAAACCCTACAGGTGTTCCAAATGTGGGAAATGTTTCAGTTGGTCCAGCAACCTAAGAAAACACGAGCGTGTGCACACTGGTGAGAAACCATACAGCTGTCAACAGTGTGACAAAACATTCACAACATTACAACACTTAAAGGGTCATCAGACAGTTCACACTGCAGAGAAACTGTATAGCTGTAATCAGTGTAAGAAAACCTTCTCTCGGCCAAGTACCCTCAAAGTACACCAGTTTATTCACACTGGAGAGAAACCATATAGATGTCAGCAATGTGACAAAACATTCACCCTATTGAGCTATCTGAAGAGTCATGAGAAGACCCACACAGGAGAAAAACCATACAGATGTGATCAATGTGGAAAGACATTTGCTCATGCCTGTAATTTCAAAAAACATCTAATTGTTCATACCAAAGAGAGGCCACACAGCTGTCAGCAGTGTGGCAAAGCATTCACAAAGCTGAGCCTTCTGAAGGGGCATGAGAGAACCCACATATACAGCTGTGAGGTGTGTGGAAAGAGTTTCACTCAGCAACAAACGTATAATATGCACATGCGTTTCCACACTGGCGAGAGACCGCATCAGTGTCAGTACTGCACAAAAAGATTCAGTAACTTTTCAACTCTCTCAAAACATCGACGTATCCACTCTGGGGTGAAACCCTACTGGTGTGACCGATGTGGAAAAAACTTCAGCCTATTATTACACCTGAAAAGGCACCAGTGTGCCTCAACCACACAAGTGACATCATCACAATAACAAACCTTTACCTACCTGAAGTGCTGGTTGTTGTAAATATGGATGTTGCCAACATTATGCACTTGTTAAGCTTCTCAATGACTGCGGGTCTGCCACTTGCCCATTCCCGCTCCAGAGACCACATCACCCCCATCCTGCAACACCTTCACCGGCTCCCAATTCAGCAAAGAATTCAATTCATGATTCTACTCATCACCGACTAAATGCTCAATAACCTCGCCTTGCCATACTTGGAAAACATTTTCCATCAGTACACCCCAACCAGCTGACTCAGATCAGCTGACGCAATCCTCCTGGGTGACAGAGCCTTCACCATTGCTGCAGCGACCATATGGATCTCCCTTCCCATGCATCCAAAACCAAAGTCAAAACCTCTTCAGGACTGCTTTTACTGCCTGATATCCACCACATTAGACTTCACTATTTGCTGCTTCAGTCTCTACTTATACTTACTCTTATATTATGTATAGGTTATTTTATTATGTTACTGTTCCAGGTACATACATGTGTATTATGTCTTACTTACATTGCTGTGGTTCATCATGCATCTTAGACCACTCTGAAAATAATTATTCATATGAATAATATCATTATTGTTATTATAACTAAATTCAGTTTAAGCATCTGTTGTATATATTATTCTCTTGTTACAGTATGTTTAACTTTGGCTACACATATTTTGCTCCGTCTTCATGTGTACATCTCAATGAAACTTTTCTATTAAAATGTAGTTTATTAAAAGTCCTGTATGTTTGTCTCTTTATGGTTTTTGGAACGCTTCATGGATTGTGTTTTTGTAGAAAGAAAAGACACTGAAAATAATTATTCATATGAATAATATCATTATTGTTATAATCAATAAATTCAGTTTAATCATCTGTTGTATATATTATTCTCTTGTTACAGTATGTTTAACTTTGGCTACACATATTTTGCTCTGTCTTCATGTGTACATCTCAATGAAACGTTTTCTATTAAAATGCAGTTTATTAGAAGTCCTGTTTGTCTCCTTATGGTTTTTGGAACACTATGAATTGTGTTTTTGTAAAAAAAAAAGAAATAATCTTCAATGATTCTGCATTACTTAAGAGTACTTAAATATGGTGGATAACAAGCAGGTACAATTCACTCTGCTTGCTGTTGCATGTTTCTGCAATGAAGAACAAAAACAATATGATGAGCTGAATTTGAGTTGAAATTGTCACATAATTTATGACCTCTTCAGTTTCAGTAAGGCCCCCATCGGTTTCTCCCCATGCCACATTGCAAAGTTTGTGTCCTTACAAGTTGAGGAGAAAGACGGTAAATTCATCTGTTTTGTGTCCCCTGGATCACTGAGTTCCCTCACCTCTTGTTGGACGCTGCCAGCTCCCCGGTGAGTAACTCTGAATACCTACGTAAAGCAAATTGTCGTGAAAACAAGCCACAGAGGGGCAATATCTGAACAGACACTGGACCAATCTGCCTTACACCTTACTATAATATTAATATGTTGATAAAACATTAATGTTTTCAGGTTAAACAACTACACAGTAAAAATTAAACCTTACATTTACATTACACATTTAAAGATTAAAATACTTATCTAGCATTGACTTTATTTTGACAAGTTGGTTAAAAATGTTTGCATGCTTTTTTTCAGTGGCTTCATGGTAAAGCAAGAGGCAGAAACCAACAATGCACAACATTACAGAGCACCAACAACGATTACTAACCATGAGTGATGCATTGTTATAAATGATCTGGATCACATGACATGAGCTCCACCTCTGAAATCAAAGCAGTCACAGGATTCACGAACCAAATGAAGCAGCAAAGTGACTCAGATGTCATCAAGTTTTCTAAGAGTGAGGACTTGGCAACAAACAACCTAACAAGTTTGATGCACACTCTGTCAGATGAAACATCAATAACAATAAATAATTAGAATGGCAAGAAAACATTTAGTTTTATTAAACAAAATCTGTTAATTAAGACTAAGTGTAAGAAAGCTAAAGATATATATATTTTTTTACATGAAATCATTGGGTTTGATATACAACAAAAACAATTAGAAATTACACAAAACATAGGTTCAATTGACACAATATGTTAGTCATATTTAATTTAAAGCATTGTGATTAAATATAGGAAATAAATGGAACAAATGATCTCCTACATGCAACAGGAGCCTTTACAACAATTGTGAATATTCTGAAAAAGCTTTCAATCTCTTTCTCTGATCAAAACCCCTTCTGTTAATGAATATTTAGTTGTTACATTTTCTGTACAGCACCCTCTAAAGGCACTATGCCACTTCCAAGGTGGGCAGGAAAATAAGAAGCTGGTGAAAACATTTTTGAAAAGGAGGCAGCAGATGTTGCAGGTGCAGGTGCATTAAAGTTAAAAGGTTTGGGCACAATTACATTGAAGTGTGCGATGCCCTCCAGAAAAGTGGTAGATTGAACAACAAGACAAATTTCCATCTAATGACATCTGTGCAGACATTGATACAATTTTAACAACACCATCGGCTGATTGTGATGTTATAAAAGGAGCAACAACATCACAACACAGTGAATTTCAGGAAGACTTTAGGGAATGAATGACTGAAAACTGAATGGAAGTGCTCACATCATTTATTGCAATGTGAAACTAACTCAAATAAGAAAGATTCAATTGAACAAAAAGTCAAATTGTAAATGCCAAAACAGCCTAAAATACTGTTGCCATTTAAATGAACAATATTGTTTGAATTGTAGTAATATTATACCTGGTATGAAGCTTCTGACACAGAGTGTGATGTGAACATTTCAGTTTGAGGAGTTTGTTCCTCCCTGCAGCAAGAGGAGGCACTGACACATCTGTGCGATTTCAGTTGACCTGCATCACGGAAGTTTTTATTACACTGATCACACCAGTATGGTTTCTCCCCAGTGTGGACACGCTGATGCATGGACAGGCTTGATGATGATCGGAAACCCTTTGTGCAGTACAAACACTGATACGGTCTCTCACCTGTGTGGATACACATGTGTGATTTATATGAATGTTGCTGAGAGAAACCCTTTCCACAAAACTCACAGCTGTATGGTTTCTCTCCTGTGTGAATACGCATGTGTATTGAACATTTGGACGATGTTGCAAAAGTTTTCTCACAGAATCTGCACTTGAATGGTTTTTCCCCAGTATGGATACGCAGGTGAGTAGTCAGATCACTAGACTTAATGAATGCTTTCCCACACAGATCACATCGATGTGGTTTCTCTCCAGTGTGAGTTTTCTGATGCCCCTTCAGAGTGCTCAGCTGAGTGAACGCTTTGCCACACTGCTGACAGCTATATGGTCTCACTCTTGTGTGAATTATCTGATGTGTTTTCAAATTGCAGGATTGAGTAAAAGTCTTCCCACACTGGTCACAGCTGTAAGGTTTCTCTCCAGTGTGGACATTCTGGTGTGTTTTAAGGTTACCATACTGAGTGAACATTTTACCACACTGATCACAGCTATAAGGTCTCTCTCCAGTGTGGATTTTTTGGTGATTTTTAAGATTGCTCAACCTAGTAAAAGTCTTCCCACAACGGTCACAGCTATAGGGTTTCTCTCCAGTGTGAATGTTTCGATGTTTTTTGAGATTGGCAGACTTTGTGAAACTCTTCCCACATTGGTCACAGCTGTATGGTTTCTCTCCGCTGTGAACTCTCTGATGATCCTTCAGATGTTCCAGTCTTGTGAACACTTTGTCACATTGCTGACAGCTGTACGGTCTTTCTCCAGTGTGAACGTTCTTATGTTTTTTGAGGTTACAAGACTGAGTGAAAGTCTTCCCGCACTGTTCACATCTGTATGGTTTCTCTCCAGTGTGAATTCTCTCATGATACTTCAGATGTTCCAGTCTTGTGAAAGCTTTGTCACACTGCTGACAGTTGTGAGGTCTAGATGCTCCACCCTGTTTCTATAGCAACAGACAGATACAGATAGTAAGCTACAGTGTTGACACGAGCCACCATGAACATACACTTCATCTTCCATCCTTATTCTATTTGATGTCTCTTGACATAACCGCAAATGCTTCACTGCCCTACAGCACCTCCATATGGCTATAGTAGATGATGCTATACTTATCTATTTATTTGTTAATCCATGCAGGGGCAGTTGTCTATACATTTTTTGTGACAGTATAGCAGAGTATCAGCTAACAGCAGAATTTCAACTGTAATCAATATAATATACAATATGGGATAGAAAAAAGAAAATTAAACACACGTTACAGAACATCTCATCTTGTCCATAGATTTACACCCTCCTACACACTTTAAAATCTACATTACACCTTGCTAGAAAGCTGAGAATTAGATTTGTCAATCTTTACCAATCTCATTTTTGACAAAGAGTTGAAAAGTTATTCAACATTTTCTACACAACAAATTAACCTGTGTAAAAGTAGAGGCTTACAGGCTTACAGGATACATACCATGAACTGCTTTAATGTGCATCATCACTCCTAATATCATCAAAAGAATAAAAAGTATTATTTAGACATTCCTTTTAATTTCTAAGATAAAGATCATCTTCCTTTGCCAGTTATGCTTTTAGTGTTGAAATTTGTGTTTTATGTTGTTGGATATTTTTTAGGCAATGAAGACACATTTCTGTCTTTTTAACAATTTAATGATGTTATTTGTGTTAAATCACAACAATGGGTGAAATATTTTATGCCACACGTTTTAATGAGTTTTTCGTAGCGCAGTGAACAGAGGAAACGTCTGTGAGTATAACGATCTTTAGTTAAGCATTCTTATCTTCTTCTCACGTGTAAAGTGTTAACGCCCATATAAAGAACCAGAGTGGAGCTCAATCCTCCTCCCTCTAGGCGACGCCAAAAATGACGCCGTGCTGTGCGCGGGATTTCAGGGATCCAGAATTGAAGGGGTCAAAGCTTTCGATGGACATGAAGGTTCCAGCAGTGATATTTGTTCTCACCTCTTGTGAAGAACTCATTTTCATTCCTCTCAACATTCCTCCTCTCCTCCTCCGCCGGGCGATTCTCTTCCCGTCGGTCCGCTCTGACATCATCAAACAGGGACCACAAACAACAACAACATTACAGCTCCCAGTGAATAAGATGAAGACTTCAACTTGCTGATTGGTTATTTTTATTGTTGTTTTTAGTGTTTTTGTCATTACATCATTCATCTTTGATTTCCAAAACCATACATGACGATCAGATCATGACATCATCATGAAGGACGACGGCCCTGCAGTCTCATCGTGCATCCATGTGTGATGATTTAATCTACACATCGTGTGTGTGATGATTTAATCTACACATCGTGTGTGTGATGATTTAATCTACACATCGTGTGTGTGATGATTTAATCTACACATCGTGTGTGTGATGATTTAAACTACACATCGTGTGTGTGATGATTTAAACTACACATCGTGTGTGTGATGATTTAATCTACACATCGTGTGTGTGATTATTTAATCTACACATCGTGTGTGTGATGATTTAATCTAGACATCATGTGTGTGTGACTCAGTCGTCTGCTTTTGCTTTGTTTGTTTGCAGAATAAATCAAAAAGTTAGAGATGATTTTTATGAAATTTCATGGGGAAGCAAAATAAAATTGTTTACATTTGGAGGCAGATGCAGGAATGATTTGTTTGACTTTGATCATCGTTGATGGTTTTTATTGATCACAAACACGTCGACCTGAATGAGAATCATCACACTTCATCTCTGCTGCATCGCTCAGAAGATCAAACAGATGGGATGGATTTCTCACAATCAGCAAACTATTGATGTAACGACGATGCGTTCTTGACATTAGATTTATGTTACTTTTAATGTGCACCGGAAAATTACAATCGACCTCAGGCTAAAAATATGAATCCACAGATATATTTGTTGCATATTTATATCAAATAACGATTAACTTAGGTGAATTTGTGTTAGAAACGAGCCTGAGTTTGGGTGCGCGGACACAAAAGCTCCGTCTGCCGCAGCGTTAGCCTGTTAGCATCCGAGCTAAGACCGCGCAAAGTCAGCGCAAATGAGCTCAAATAGAGCCGCTAAACTGCGCGCAGCTCCGAGCGTCAAACCCGCAGAGCTGCGAGTGACGCGCGGGCTCAGCGGAAGCAGAGAGACGCAGAGTTTTACCTCTTTTCTCTTTGTTTACGTCTTTATTCTCTCTTCCGACAGCGCTCCGCCATTTTGCTGCACTTTCGCAGGTCACGTGACAGACGCTTCTTCTTCGTTTTCATTGATTACCCCGCCAGAGGCTTTATTTCAACAACAGAGACAATAAACGAGCAGTTTGATGTGAAATACTGAGCAGAACTCAGAGTTAAAAATAATTCAATTTAAAATCGATATTGTAGAAAAGACACCGAAATGACCCTAAGTTATAATAATCGATAATCATCATTATTATATTGTAATTTAATTTAGTCAATTGAAACATTTAATCACGATCTATACATTTTATATCAATCTCTCTCACGTGTAGGTGTAGTACCTTCTCTGGGCGGTGGTGGCGTAGTTTGTCGTATAATGTGTTAAAGTTGTGCATTTGTATTTAAAAGTTACGTAATGTGCGGCGGATGCGCACAAATTCATAAATCATAATAATATTTATTAAACTGTTACGTTTGTGCTCCACTTGTTATTTATTTGCATTGAAATAAAGTTTAATGAAAATCCATCGGCTGCTTCCGTCTGTCACGTGACCCGCGAGCGTGGACCACAATGGCGGACAGCGGCTGAGGCTTCAAACGCAGAAGTAAACAAAGGGAAAAAAGGTAAACCGACGCGTTTAGCGGCGCTGCGCGTGTCCGCGAGGCTGCGCGTGTCCGCGAGGCGCTGCGGGCGAGGAGCTGCGCAGTTTGTGCGCAGTTTGTGCGCAGTTTCGCGGCTCCGCGAGCTCCTGGCCGCGCGCTGCGTGCGGGCTTAGCTCGGATGCTAACAGGCTAACGGGCTAACAGATGGAGATCAGATCGCAGCCCGCAGCATCGTGAAGTGTTCGCGTCCAAGAAACGCAGCGACGCAGTTTTCTGTCTGAGTCCTGATGTAAACTTTACAGTAAATACGGTAATCAAAACAATAACAACGTCATCTTAAATGTAAATAAGTTCATGTAGTAAATGGCGGCGGGGAGAGGAGGGGAAACATAAGGTTCAGCTCTCATTTTCCCGGGATCATTTTCATGAGATTCGAGAAGACGAAGCTCTGTTAATGATGATGATGATGATGATGATGCCAGCAGTGATCAGTCTGCGTCATTAAACGTCCTCTCTCTCTCTGTCTGTAACCTTTCCTATAATCCGTCCAAAATGTCTCAAACGTCTCAAACTTCTAATGACTGGAAGTCATAAAATCAGTTTTAATAGTATTTATATGTAGTTAATGAAATGGATTGAATAAATAACAGAAAAATGATCCCACAACTTTACTTTATTCATGAATTTAAAGTTGTTTTTGGTTTTGGACTCGTTAATATTGATAGAATAGAACAAAACGTTTTAAACTTGTATGGTGTTGTAATCTTGTTGTTTGTGTTTCCCTCTGGTCTCCGTTTGATGATGTCAGAGCAGCCTGACGGGAGGAGAAGCGTCTGGTGGAGGAGGAAGAGGAGGAGGAGGAGAACAGAACAGCTGAGAGGAATCAAAATGAGTTCTTCACAGGAGGTGAGGACAAACCTTCATCTGTTAGTTTGACGTCCTCTTCATGGACACTTTGAACACACCTTTGTCCTCGCGTTAATGTAAACAATGTCTCTGTGTGCGCTCCCTGTCTCTGTCTGATGATGTCAGAGCGGACTGACGGGAGCAGAGCCGTCCGGCGGGGGGGAAGAGGAAGGTTTTCAGCCGTTTGGCCTCAGCCCGGAACAGCTGAGTGGAATCAAAATGAGTTCTACACATGAGGTGAGAACAAGACGGACAAACAAACAAACAAACAAACAATGTGACAAAGCTGTGCTGAGCGCCCGAATGTGCTCAGTAGAACAAGAGAGAAAGAAGTCGAGGTTAAATCTGAGTATCTGAGTCACTGTCAGGTGTTTGGGACGTGAGGACACGAGCAGACGTCTCTTCATCGTCTTCTTCTTCTTCTGTTTGTAGGACCTCTCTGTGTGGGGTTTGCACATCATCCCTGTGGTCGTGTCCGACCAGATCTGCGGGCTGCCGCCACCACCTGGCGACGCGAAGGTTAGCAGGCCTGAGTGTGAATGAGTTTGTCCGTGTGTGTTTGTGTGTCTGTGTGTGTGTGTGTGTGTGTGTGTGTGTGTGTTTGTGTGTGTGCGTTTGTGTGTTTGCCAGAGGGGAAGCGTTGTTTGTTTTTGTAA
>OMOW01050390.1:0-10079 GCA_900312555.1 Lamprogrammus exutus
TCCTCCTCCATGTTTCACTGTAGGGATGGTGTTATTTTCATTGGAAGCTTCATTTTTTTCTTCTGTGAACATAGAGCTGATGTGACTTACCAAAAAGCTCTAATTTTGTTTCATCTGTCCAAAGGACATTCTCCCAGAAGCATTGTGGTTTGTCAACGTGCATTTTAGCAAATTACAGTCGGGCTTTTTTATGTTTCTCTTTCTTCCTGGGTCTTCTTCCATGGAGCCCACTTTCATTCAGAAAGCTACTAGTGGTGCTTGTATCAATTTTGAAGTTTCCCTTGCTTATTTTTCCACCACTTGAGCTATCCTTCTGTTCGATCTGGGATCGGTGTTTCTCTTGCGGCCATGTCCTGAGAGGTTGGCTACGGTCCAATGGACCTTAAACTTCCTGATTAATATTATAAATAACTTTGTCCAGGCCATTTTCATTTGTCTTATTATTTAAAATAATATGTTAAGTCGCAAAAGCAAAGTGTCAGTTCTATTAAATATGGAATAAAGAATCATGGATGCCATTACTTTTGTCAGTTTCAATTTATTTCAGAGAAAATCTGTGTTTTTTAGATTTTATTTCAAGGGTACCAACACTTTTAGCCATGTCTATAGCTCTGTGCCATGATTTTATAAAGTTATAAAGCAGAGTAAGAGTATCCGAGTCTGACCAATAGTGGCTTCAAATATCAGCTATTCTGTCAATCAATGTTGTCTGCTTGCGATATGATGGTTTCCCACATTCTCGTTATTATTTCAATTGCTTATAATGTTTTTTCCTAATGAAAGCAAACTCCATCAACTTGTTGCCCATCTGTGCTCGTTTTCAGATGTGGGTTGTAGCAGCAGGCAAACTGTGAGACTTGGGTACTACATTTCAAACACTTATTTTGTCGCAGGCTGTGGCCATGGTTGCAAGAGCCCTCAATCAGCTGTTGATGGACATGTTTTGTGGATTATCACTCACATTGTTATTCAACTCAAGCTGTTTGTGTGCGAGTGAATTTAACCATTTAGTCAGACAACAACCCTTTCAGAAAAGCTATAAAAGCTCTATAAATGTAATTAAACACCTGTAGACCTTTTCTAGGTTTATTTCATGTCTGGAAACGGCATTGTTTTAGATTGACAGTTGAAAATTTTGTCATGATTCTCTCATGATTGTTTGATCTGGGACTGCCAAAGATTTCTTGGTCTGTAGGAACTTATAGTGTTTTATTGGTATGTAATGCAGAGGTTTAGTTAGCTTAGAGCTTTATTTTTACTATTCTACTACTTTACGGTTGTGAATCTGTGTGACGTGGTTAAGCGGAGCGCAGACTACAAGACAGAATCTTAGCCCCCTTTCATTTTGTTGTCTGCGACTAAAAGCCCCTGATCGTGGCAAACTCACAGTGCGTTTACATTACCAACACTTTTCTAGTGAATGCACTAGAGAGGAGCAGCGCTAGAGTTTGCAGAGCAGAGTCTTTGCAGAGCAGCGCTAGAGTTGCACACATGTTTAATCAGTTGTTTGGGTCTCTGGTTTCGTGGCTGTTTGTCTGTCAGTCACAGGAGTCTTGTTTAAGACTGCTTTAATTGAACGCTTTTCTCCTTGAAGCCCAGATTATTGCTCCCACCTGTTGAGAACCGCCCCTCCCGGATTGAGTAACCTCTCCCTGCTTTTGAATGTGATGTTGGTTGACCCCAGACCCACAAAGCTTCACTTAGTGCTGCAAGTGGAAAAAGGGCGTATGTGCTCCTCTGGGTCTCAATTTCACCCTGCTGGTATTTCAAAGCAGGGATTAATTTAAAGACTGGAGCTTACTGTTTGTCACACTGATTCAGATATGCAAAGCAAAGAACAGAAGAAGTTTCTAGATGAATTGATTATCTACGCACATATCATATATGCACGTCATATGTGCTCACTCATAAAACTTTTCCATGCTGCATGAATGCCTAAAGATATTGAACGAGTGAATTTCCTACTGTGGACCTCTCAGAATCACAAATGTCCTCTTTCAAACTATTGATGTAGTAATATCAGCGTTTCTACAGTCATAAATATCTTCGAAAAAGTCATGGACTTGTTCAGAAAAAATCATGGAATTTTTTTAAACAATAATTTAGATGTTGACAAGTCAAGCTAAAACCTGAGAAATCAAAACAATGAAGATATTTTAATTTTATTTTGTGTAAATCCACTCTTGTATCATGTTAGCAAACAGTAGAGTGATAGCTGCAATGAGGCGTTGTTTAGCAGTTCCCTATTCTTGCATGATAACTGATTTGGATAATGTTTGCTAGACTAGAAGTAAGCTGGCAGTTGAGGTTAATGCCAGGTTATCTGCTGACAAATATAATTTATGGTTAAAAAAGTTGAAGACTCAGGACATGCTCGGTGTATGTACACACCTCAGTTTATTTTACAGGGTCATAGTAGTTGTAAAGCTTGCTTAGCTTATCACCCCACGGAAAAGTTATGGAAAAGTTGTTGAAAGGTTTTGGAATTTATTTGGCAAATAAGTGTAGAAATCCTGTTCTAATGTTTCTCTCTTGGCCTTTCGCAAGCTCTTTTTTCCCATGCATTTAATGTGGAATCCAGTTCCAAATTAAAACATTTCGGTTGATAAAAGAATAAATGTTATTCTTATTTTTCTGTTAATAGAGTTTAAACAAAAAGTACGTAAGTAAAATTAGGTCTCAGTCTGGTTTCCACAGTTGTGAAATCTGGAATTTCCGCAAACCTTTACTTTAAATTGTGCTCGTGTTGTAGTTGAGAATTAGAAAGACTCGAGCAAAGGGCCCAAAGGGCGCTTTCCCCCAGTGTGTGTGTCAATGATGTCATTAACAACTGATTCATGGGACATCATGATTCTCCCATGTCCCACTACTGTATTTTGTTAATGCAAATAAAACACAACATAAAAATGTAAATTTAATGAGAAGCACCCTATGCACATGCTGGACCCCTGAACAATGATTCTGCCAAGTTTGGAGGCAATTGGAGGAATGGTGCTCGTTGTATGGACGGACGGACAAACAAACAAAAACACGTGCTCTCCAATTATAGGAGTAGGATAGGATAGGAAGTTGATTTTGAAACTAATACTTGTGTAATATGAATGAGTGTTGATGTCCTCATTGAAGCAGCAGTCATCAACTCCTCCTGTAAAGCAGCTGCCCTCGTGTCATTCCAGACTGTCCTTCCTCCTTCAGCACAGTTTTTGCTTTTGCATATGAATTCCTCACTGGAATCCTTTTCCCAGAATAGCAGGGGAGCATCTGCGGCCCTCCCTGACTCCAGTGGGGGCTGAGAACGAGAGTCCGTCTGTCTGCTCTGCTCTGAGACCCACAAACTCCCCAGAGGTCTACAGAGCTGGTCTGAAGGAATGACAGAGAGCTGACCTGGGTCACGACCTGTTCCTGCAGCTTTCACTCCCCTCTACTTCCAGCACAGCCCAGCTTTCAGCCAGCAGCACCTCTGAAACTCAATTCTGGGCTGTAAAGCTGATAATTCCTGTGGTACATGATAGATGTGTGGGACAGATTCGCCTTTGTGGCATTGTTACTCAACATGATGTATTATTAGACCCACTCATACTGAGTAGGGGTGGGTCAGCGATTCCAGAATTTACTGCTGAGCTTTCTGGAGGTGTTGTGGGTAAAACACAATGAAACATCTGTGATGGGAGGCGCTCACTTGATAACCCTGATGACACACTCTTCCTCTACCCACCCTGTTTTTCCTTCACCATCCTCCTACTAAACTAAGGTTTCCAGTCCAGCTTCATCAAATCCGGATTGCAAACCAAGTAATTTAGCATATAATCAGTAAAACACAGACTGTTAGAAAAGCTTTCATGTCCAATTTATGAATATGAACCATCTGTTGTTCATGACTCAGATTTACAATCGCAGAAGTTATGTCATCTGAAATAAAAAAACAAACAAAACATCAGTTTAAATTCAGCATTGTCATTGAAACTATGAGCTGACTGACTGAATTTAGAGGTAAATGAAGGATGGGAGGAAAGAAGGAAAGCTTTAAAGAAAGTATTAAATATAGACAGACAGTGATAGAGAGTGTTGTTTGTTTCAGTGTAAACTTTGTGCGTAGAAGTAAATATCTGTTTTTAAACTAATGCCTAAACATTAGGTCTACTGGTGTTAAACTGGGTGAAGCAATGGCTGCATTTCAGGTCTTAATGATCTCCTCGGTCCCACACGTACAGTATCATCAGGCCCTGCTGTTCCTGTGATGAGGGAAACTTTTAAATGGACTTGTGACACAGCGACCTCATTAGACGTTCACTTGACTTTAATTAGTTGGTTGCTGATTTTTACTCACTGACAGACTTTTTCTTTGATTAGTCATTGGGGAAATTACATTTGTAAAGCTTTTATAGCTTTGGGAAAAATCCAATCGCATTGATTGATTCATTGGAAGATTGTGAAAATTGATACTGCACTTAAGATTGTTGAATTAACTTGTAACAATCCCATTCTAAAGATCTTAAATAAATAAATAATCACGAGTTTCTTTCATGCCAGGAATACGTTAAGCCTCCTAAGGGACTGTGTGATTTTGAGCTCTTTCAGAAGAAATTTGAATAAGATAAGATAAGATAAGCCTTTATTTGTCCCACGATGGGGAAATTTCCAATCATGAGAATTGTGATGAAATCCACTGTGTCTTCTATTATTTTCCAATTAGATTCCATATCTATTTTCCATGACTTTTCCATAGCTACCTCTCACATTTTCATGTCAACAGTGAAATAAGCAGCCTTTATAACTACTATGACTTTGTGAACTAAACTTGTTAGACAATGTTAAGAGTGGATAGCAATCTCTTTCTGCATCATACTTGATATTGTACAGCATGACACACGTACCTGCCTCGCAAAGTATGACTTGGAGTGACTTCGTAAGATTGCAGGAGGTTTTAGCCAGTAGAGAGCAGTTGTCCCATTTTCCAACTGTTGAAATAACTTGCCAAGTTGCTCTTTGCACTCTATGTACCACTGTAACCATATGTCACTGTGCCATAATTCAATTTTTTGTACTTGTTTGCCAGTGCAGTTATATGTAAAAGGTTGACTTCCTGAAGAAAAATAGTGTGCAGATAAATCATTTGTGCCCCCTTTTCAGATAGAGGAATGCTATCAGGTCACCTCAACAAGCCAAAGTGAAACTGTTAACTGAGGCATTTAAAATGTCCTTTTGTGGAAAACAAATGTCAGTGCAGACGGCCAGTCATGTCCTATAGTGCAATGCACTTGTACATTGGTCATATTTGACATTCATGGGAATCCAAATGGCTCAAAATGCCGTAAAGGAGGATGAAAGGACAGCATAATTGATTAGAAATTAAGAGGGCTGTGAATTGAAGAGACTGTAAAAGACCTAAAATGATCACATCCCTGAAAATAGAACAGATAATATATGCCACATATATGATAGAGATGATACAGATGTCACAGATATGGAAGTGAGATGTTCCACAGTCTGTGGGTTGATTATGTAACCTGAACATTTAACCTGAGGGTGAAGTAATGGCTGCTTTTCAGGTCTTAATGATCTGTTTCCTGTGATGAGGGAAACTTTTAAATGGACTTATGACACAGCGACCACATTAGAAGTTCACTCACCGACAGACTTTTTCTTTGATTAGTTATTTGTGTGAGGTAAAACATGAAATTATTTCTGGGCAGCATTTTAATTGTCACTGCTTACGTGGCATTTTGCAGTTTTGTTATCGAATTAACGTTATGTTAGAGAATAGTGCAAAAGTACTTTCAAAGCTGAAGAAAGATGTGTATGAATATAACCAGACAGTGTTATATCAGTGAATGAGTCTAAATTCTGTTGTACATATCTGACCACGTGTTGTACTTGAGTTAGTGTTTTTATTTTTGCTCTCTTTCACAGGTGAACGTCTACGTCTTAGGAAAAACATTCCTCATTCTGGCCCGAGAGCTGTGCATCAGTGCCCCAGCTATAGGTACTGACCCCTGTGTCATCCTTTTCTACTCTTCACAAAATGATGAGTCAGCTATGTTGTCATGTATGGTTTGGCAGATGCTTTGTAACATTCATAGAAGTGAAGTTGGCATGTAGCTTTCTGGGCTTCTGATATTCACAGATTGGGACTGTCATTAGCTGGACTTATAAAGTTGTCACTGACCCCACCTGGCCAACCGCAGTTATAAATTCAATGTAAAGCTGAGAAATCTAACATAATTTGAATTTAAATTTTTAATCTTGTAAGTGTGATTAACCAAAATAGACCCAAATCAAGTCACATTCTTTTATTTTGCATCCACTTTTAGTCGCAGCTCTGCTCATATATTGAAGAAACCAAAGCGCAGTTCTCTCTGGAATAACTAGGGGGCACTACTGTACCTCAAATCACCACCTCCTCCCAGAGCCCAGACAGGCACCATAATGATGAAGAAGCAACATCCCTGGCTTCAGTCACATTATAACCTTTATGTTTATCATCAGGTTTCTAACACATCTGATCTTTAACAGCATCAAGCTGCTAACGTTTAAACTGTATTTTACAAAAAGACAACGTTGCCAAGGCCGTCCTCTGAAGTGCAAAATAACTTTGTTCTTGACAAGGTACTACATTTGCGTTATAACCAACACTACATAAAGTTTGCTCCTCGTGAAATATTGCTGCTTTTACTACAGTAACAACATTGTAAAGACTTGCAATGACACAATGTAAAGCAGTCCCTACGTGTTTCAATTGTAGAGCTCAGCTTGATTACATAACCGCAAAGCGCTGCATTAATGTTGTTTCTACAGCAGCCACAGCCCTTAACACAGGCATCAGAACAAATAACGTTAAGTGAAACCCAGTATTTAAATTAAAAAAATAACATTAAATTAAATAAGATTAAAAAAACGGTTCCTTTGCTTTAAAATAGTCTCTCAAATAACTAATCAGGCCATTTAGTGTGACATACTCAAGTGTCTTTAATGCTACATTACTCTGAAGGCTGGGAGGCGAGGATGAACCCAATTTTCCATCAGCAGTCCAGACCAGTGTATTGCAGCTTATGCATAGAACACAAGCTCAGGGATCTGTCCTCCCTGTACTCCAGTTCCATTTGTGCTGTCTGAGGAGCACTGGAATTGAAATGTCACCTTGCCACACTGCACCTCCGTCATGCCCTCCTGGCCAAAATAGCTTAGTTCATTGCCATCCAGCACAGCGCTGACTGTGTAGAACGCATCCTGCTCTACCTGAACAGGATGCTCAAACCACACCGGAAACGTACTGCTTGATCCATCCGATACAAACTTTGTTATGTTCTGCGCCAGGATCACCCCTTGTCTTTTCAGTTCGATTTTGACACTGTACTCTGCCTTGCCACCGCTCGACCCGTACAGCCCCAGACCAGCAATAAAGATCCTCTTGTCCACTGCGAACTGAATGCTATCGCAGCGCCCGCGGTAACGCCACTGATTGCTCCGGTAGGCTGAGGACTGGAAACGGTGGCACCTTTGAGGCGCCAAACCCTTCCTTGGAGCCAGTGGGAAATCCAGCTTGGGCTTTTTAGCCGCTGTGTACCACAGGAACACATTGTGTGTCTCCTCCAGTGTCAGGATATCAGACTGCGCCGCCCCGTTAGCAAATTCCTCCAAGCTCATGGTGGGGATGCGTACAAGGAACAGCGCCTTGCCAAGAACATCTCTTTTGTTGCGAGTGGTGGGCCCCAAACCTTGTCTCTTGCACTCTGCTGTGGCCCAGTTCATAACTGCCTCAAAGACCACCACCTCCTTGGTGTTCAGGGTCTCCCTCCGCAGGATAATCTCCAGAGTCTGCAGGTCAATCTCGCAGAAGCCTTCAGAGCCCAGGGCTAGCTCAGCCTGGGCGTCAATTACCTCCCAGCAGCGAAGTGTCAACTCGGGCTCCTCAAACAGGCGACTCTGAGAAAGTAACACACATGCGTTCTTGGCCTCTAGGCTTGTCTCCAGGAAATTAACGCAGGCTTTAGCCAGTGCAGGGACTATGTACTTCTTGGCAGCATATAGGGTGGCCAGCACCGTGTCTGCCTCCAGGTCTATCTCATCACTGTACATGTACCTGGGAAAAAGAGGCGTACAGAAGTTTAAAAGGGTTGCATTGTTTGAGAGAAATATTAGAAACTACTTTGGTTTGATACATGGTACAAAGACACAACTGTGTGAGATTGTATCACATAAACTGGAACGAGCTCAGGAACATCTCATCTCTTTTTGTCTAGTATTTGTAATTGGGAATTATGACCGTCTCCTTTTTTCTCTCCTTTCCATTGAAGATTGTTTGCTGACTTGACAATCATTCTCCCTCTTCTTAAAAGCCAGGACAAGCAACAGTCCATGGTGCTGGCTTAGGCATTGCTATTGAATGAACAACAAAGGCAGGCTATTTATAACTTCTAGTCTGCATATATCCCCCTCTAAGAAAATTGTCAGGCTTTGGATGAGGAAAGAAAAAAAACGTTCTAGTTGAACAAAGAGTGCTGAGAAAACCAGCAATTACAGAGCAGTGTGCTACTGCCATGGCTCCTCAGCGCTCCCAGCATTTTGGTATTCGACAGTGCTTAGCTTTGGATGAGTAATAATATGCTTTGAAGTGACACTGCCTGTGCTTGTCATCTCTCCTTTTGGTCGGTTGTGTGAGTGATGGCGAGTGGCTTACTTCAGCAGAATTAGAAAAGCAGCAGGTTCCACATCTGGGATATGGATCTCAGACTCCTCCTCCGCCAGATCTCCATAAAACATAGCACAGAAGACTGAGCTTCCCACGGCTAGCACATACTGGAGGGGAGGAAGGAACATACAGATGCATCAGTGACACGTGCAACTAGATATCAGTCCTCTGTGCTCAGAGTATTTATTCACACAGGACTCAGATGCATGTATTTCACAAACACGTGACTTCATTTGCATATATTTTACCTTAGTACCTTTTTGTGTCTGTTTTGTACTAACAACTTCATAAGGGAAAATCAAAACACTTACTCCTGAAAGGCAAAACATGTTTACCTTGTGTGCTGGAACTCTCTGTGATGCCCCCAAGGGCCCAACAATGAAGTGGACATCAGCCATCAGCTCATTGTTAAACATCAAGGCATTCCTGAAAGCAAAGCAGGTTTCACCAATAGGCCTCTAGTATTGTATAACATCAAATCCTCCCACACAGTTTTTAACAGCTCTGTGTTTGCCTGGAGACACTGGTTATTTCCACAGATTTGTAGAGCACATAGCTAGGGTATGTATAATGAAATGTTTGCCATTATGTAGGGCTACAACTAATGGTTATTTCATTATTGATTAATCAAATAGGTGAATTACTTGTGTATAGAGTGTATCAATAGTGTCAAAATAGAGACATCATCGCAAGTTTCAGTGCCCTGGGTGTTATCACATTGTTGATTTTGTCTCCGCCAACACAAGGATTCAGTAAATACAGATGACAAAAACTGACCCCCCCCCAGCAGAGTCTCACATTATGTTTGTCATCTTAGCTTAATAAACGACAATAATTGATTGACATTAACAGCTGATTAATAAAAGTTATTGATATTAACAGTTTCACTATTATGTAAATTGTTAAATTAGCTGCAGTGTGACTAATGCTTTATTTTTAACCTCGTTTTACTCGTATTCGTACATAATAGTAATAGTATCCTGGGTCAAATAGTTTGAGATTAGTCTAAATGTATTTTGGGGTCACGTTTGTGTCCTATCAAAGACTTCTAGAGACAATTGGCAGACGTGTCTTGCAGTTTTACAGCAAGTAGTGATAAATGCGGAGTTCCACGGGTGTCGGTCTTTACCTCTCCCTCAGCGTGGGGTGGCTGCACTGCCAGCTGGGTGGGTCTATGTTGTTGTTGTTGATGTTTTGCGTAGTGGTCGGGGTGGTCGCCGCGCTGCTGCTGCTGGCCTGGCTCACCTGCACCTCTTTCGGCTTCTCGGTATCCGCTACCGTAGTGCCGTTGGCCAGGTTGGTGTTGTTGGTGTTTGCGGCGGGGGACAGCCTCGCAGACATTTTCTCCTTATCTTCCTTCTTTTGCATCCGCTTCTTTGTGCTCCGGGAC
>OMOW01050410.1:10197-23204 GCA_900312555.1 Lamprogrammus exutus
AAAAGAAACATATTGAGTTGACCTTGACCTTAAATGTACTTTATTCTATTTGCCTCCCAAGGTTTCTTCATTTTTCCTATATGTTCAGGTTTTCTTGGAGTTTTTCCTCGTCTTTCTAAGGAGCTCTGGGCTTGGTCGGTAACTGTTTGTTGTTGTGGACCTGTAAAACACTTTGAGACATTGTAAGAGATATAAACATATGCTATACAAATAAACTTGATTTGAATGAAAAGTCCAGACCTGAGCACGGAAAAGTGTATGAATCTCAATATGTGATTTTGTCATTCAAAACACAAAGTTAGGACATTATTTGCAATTAAAGCTCACTTCTTATTGAAAAACTTGCTGTTTATGCTAACCCCTCCTCCCTTGTTAGAGAACGTAAGACATGATTGCAGGTTTCCTCTTTCTAAGCACACAGGATGCCATTGTCTTATTTGCAGTGCACATATTTGTATGCCACAGTAAAAACTAAAATACGGATTTTCTTTTATATTGGGCATTGTTTCAAGTCATATTGTTTTCTCACTTGCATAATGCATGTTTCATAGAATTCTGGCTCCTTATTCTAAGGTAGATATATTTTGTAAGTAAACAGGCAAATACAGTAAAAGTACTGCATTAAAAGTGGGTACAACAGTAAATCAGAACAAATGACTGTTGACTTACTTGACAGGATAATCTATAGCTACAATATCAGTTCATTTCTCCATGGATGTGTTTTGTTTGTCTTTATGCAGGGCAGTTTAGTGTTTTTTTTTTCTTCTAATTTCCAATTCAAATTCTATCTAAAAAAACAACAAAAAACCTGTATGTTAGGTTAATCTGCTCCTGCTAGTGCCATTGACCAAAGGCACTAGCTCAAGGGATGGGTTAAATGCAGAGAACGAATTCCATTGTGTGTAGTGCAATGACTAAATAAATAAATATTATTAAATATTAATATTAATTTCTAATTCCCCAACCTTCAGAAATTAGTAGTATAATTTCACATCTGATTCATATATATATATTCATATCAAGGACGTCGACCTGGAGACCACAGCATATTTCATATTTGTGTGAAAGCATTGCTCCTTTGTTCTAATTAACAGTATCTCAACTCTGCCAAAAATATCCTCCCAGCGATTGATTTGTTTCAGGGATGTCGAGATAGAAAAAAAAAAATCTCCCGTTAGAGCACCAAGTAAGTGTGGCGAGAGATCCTGAAAACCTGCATAAATTGCCTTATTGTACACAGAAATCTCTTATTTCTCTGTAAAAGGTGACCTAATTTCTGATACCTTTGGGAGGCAGCAGCAGCAGCATCAGAACCCCCTCCCACCCGTCTTATTTTCCAATACTGGTACAGCAGGGAAGCGTTGCAGCAGAGAGAAGCGCATACAGAGGTGAGGTCTTTGATGACCTAAGGTAAAATGCAGGTCAGTGCAGGTCAAAAAGAGCTGTTTTTGTATTGAGCCTTTGATCCAGATACTGTATTTATTACTGTTGAATAAAGATTTAGTCAGTTAGATACAAAAGATCACAGATACCACACCATCATCCTTATTGTCAGTGTAAAAGGATTTAATTCAAAATATTAAATTCTGCACTGCTACATTATTAATAGAGTAGTTAAAGATGAATTTGCATGGGTGTGTGGGTTACATTTTTAATCCTAATTGGTCTTTATTGTGGTATTTTTGCACTGCACTGCCAGAGCTCAGTTGGAAGTCAAACAGTGAGTCCAGCATGCTGACATCTTATCATTAATTTTTGATTTTCTCTGCGTATTGGGCTTTTCCTCATCCCTTCAATCTTGGTAGACATCGCTGCTCATGCTAAAAACCCATTTTTTCTTCTCTTTATTCTTCTCAAATTACTACAGTTTCAGCTGCAGGGAATGTAATGAAGAACTTAACTGTGCACTAAAGGAAAAAACTCAGCTTGCAACAGACACTTTGACTCTCTGACCGAAAGATTATTTTAATCTATTTAGTTGCAATATCTCTATGTAAGAGGTTGAATCCTTACAGCTCTCACCAAGCCAAAAAACAACAGGAACTTTCTCTGTTAACGAGACAAAACTCCATCCATCCATCTTCCACCAGTTTTCTGAGTTTGGATGGCAGAGGCATCACGCAAAGCAAAGTGGCATAGATTTCCCTCTCCCTGGCCACATTCTTCAGCTCCTCCTGGGGGATCCCAAGACATTCCCAGGCCAGATGGGATATGTAATCCTTCCAGGGTACTCTCAGTCTGCCCCATGGTCTCCTCCCAGTTTGACGTGCCTCCCTACGGAGGCATCCAAGAGGCATCCTGATTAGATGCCCGAACCACCCCAACTGACTCCTTTTAATGTGAAGGAGCAACGGTTTGACTCTGAGCTCCCTCCTGATGTCCGAACTCCTCACCCTGTCACCCTCAGCGTGAGTCCTGACATCCTGTGGCGAATAAAACTCAAAAGTTATTATTCACTGACAGTAGACAGCTGGTGAGAAAGAGGATTTCAATAGATTCTTGCGTTTGTGTAATGTGTAAGCATAGACAATTGTTTTGTTTGATAGGCCAATAAAATAGCATTTTGTTATGGAGTCTTTCTGCCCCTTCGTGATAAAAAATCACTTAAGCAGCATTACATGTAATATAATACTGTTTGGCCTTAATTTATTCATGTCTGCCTCATGTCATGTTGTTATATATAAAGTCAATTTTTGGTTACTTAATAGCACTGTAGTCGCATGTAGTATATAATAACCAAAATTTGGCATTACTATGATTATGATAAATCTTAGCCAGTTTTACCTTATTTACAATTTTCCACCAAATCTACTGGCAGCCAAACTTTGCAATGAGTATTTGTCACCATTCTGATTATAAAGTCACAGTGTTTTTAAGGATACCAGTGTGTTGTAATTAGGCCAAGAGAGCACAGGCAATCAATAGCACCTAATGTGAGGCTCAGTATTTCAACAGAATTACTGTGGCTCTGGAAGCTGGGATTGTTCCACTTAACGTGTGCCTAACGATTCCGCCACTTCAAACCAAATAGAAGGGGGGTGAAGTGGACTAAGAGCTTGATATGCAAACAGGCATGGCAGGCCAACATCAAGCAATAAACATGCTAATTTAGGAGAGTGTAACAGTCACTTATCTGGAGCAAAAAGTCACATCAAAAATGGCTCATAGCGTTTTCCACACCTCTGCAACAAACAGAGGAGGGAGTTAGTAGTCACGGCAGACATTATGGCATAAGGTTGAGAGCCACAGCCGCAGTTTGTTTTCTGCCTTCCACCCACAACTTATAAAATATTAAAGGGCTATTCTGATTAGAATAACATAATCATCACTTCTGGCATTTACATATAAAGTGTATGCTTTCAATGGAATAATGCATGTGCTCAAGGACAGGATAATAATGGTCAGGGAAAATAATCTCCCTCTTTAGTATGCTTGTTGTGCGTGCGCGCGTGCGTGTGTGTGTGCCACTGTAAATCAAATTCAATTCAATTTATGAAACATTACCAAAACTTTAAACATTTTGAAATATTTGATATTCTTGACTATTCTGCCTCATTGTATTGATTGGTGTTTATATGTCATTGTTTGCCAACCCTGTCTTGTGAATTCATGAAAAAAAAGTATCTCCATGAGTTTCGTAGCCATATTTCAGACTGGTTGCTGTTGGAAATATCCCCTGGCATAGAATCAATCCAGCCATCCTCCAGAAAAATTATAATCACTACATAATGACCCAGAGAGATTGCTTTCAGTTCATGATGAATTTCTGTCTTGATGGGAGTGGTGTTTTCCAGGATGACAATGTCCCTTTTCACCCAGTGATTTGGAAGGCATGACAACGATGTCATCTCATCAATAAGCAGAAACGATGTCAGATGAATTGTGGGAGATTCTGAAAAGGCATTGGAGACGATGGAGGGCCAGGGTGATCGCTCACAATCCACTGTTGCAAGTATTGGTGTTGCCCTTGAAGAAATTAATGAATCAGTGCGTACCAGGAGACACCGTCAATGGCCGTTCAAGAAATCTATGCTATGGTTTTCTGTTTTGACTACGCTGTCAATCTACCCAGCTCTACGACAGCCTACAGGCCACTCTCTCTAGATGCAGACTTCCCGATTAAGGGAATGAAGGATGTGTAGAATTTCCTAGTCGCCCTCTGCTTCAGGAACCGGGAGAGATCAGACTCTTCTCCTTGAACCTGTTATTGTGTAATTGTGACCCTTTGTAAGTAGATTTCAGACAACTGAGAGATTAAGTTTTCAGAAATTGTGTAAAATATATCTGAGCACTCATATGGAATATTAGGTACCTTGATGTGATTACAAAAAATAAGACGTATAGCGAATCGTCTGTTTCTCCTCCCTCTCTCTTTCTTTTCCTCTCTTAATTTGCATAAGAATGATTTTAGTGCCCTTTTTCTAGTGTTGTGACTTCTCTCTCTCTCTCTTGATATTACCTTTGCTCCCCCGTCTGTGTGACTGCAGCTCCCCGTCTCCATGCCCATCTGCCCATCTATCACGTCCTCTTATTTCCAGCCAAGTGTTGAGCCATGGGAATCTGAGAGGTCATCCCAAATCTAACTTCTGTAGCAGCTGCCAGGCACATCATCTATTTGATAAGCACATCGATTTCCAGCTAAGATCTTTTCATCAAAAATCTCCAGGGGAGTAAATTCAATTTCCCTTTGAAATATTTCAGGTATTTTGCAATAAACAGTCCCAGGTGTCAATGTAATGGTCGGGCCTTCTCTGCATGTGTCTCATTTATGTTGATTGTCTCTTTGCTTTACGATCATGGCATGCAATCTAATGATTCTCATTTGAACCCCTGTGGCAAAGGTGACAAAGAGTGCATGAGAGACAGATACACTTTAAAATGAAGTTTTGTAGGACTCTGTTTGGCCAAAATGATAATGCTGCCATGTGTAATGTAACCTTTTTTCCTATAAACCAGGACTACACACACACATCCTCTGTACAACATGACTGAATTGTGTGTGGTGTTACAGTAACATAGAGAACTGATCATCTGATATGGAAACAATGTTGGCCATCCAGGACAACCAGTTTGAACTCAATCGAATTGAACTGAATTGAATAAAATTAAATTGAACCAAATCCAATTGAACTGAATCGAATTCAGTCATGCTGTCTGCTGTAAATAGCAGCTGACTGTTGGGAAACGGGGCTAATAGTAGACTGTTGATGGGGGAAATAGATTATATACCTCATCAGATTATTCTTTAGGAGGGGCCCTGCTTCTAACTTTTAACCTTTGATTCAGATAAAAGCCTTGAGTCAAGATGAGTGACGAGGAGCCTTTTTTATTGTCTGAATTTGGCTAAATAATCGCTTGTGGGTAGTCTATGAAGGCACTGTTGATGTGATGATAACATTTTTAAAATATACATAGACTGAATGAGCGTTTTTCAAGACATACATATACAGTATCAGTATAGCTTGCTTTAGACTTCAAAACTCAATCCAAGCAACACAATTTGCAATCACTGGGAGAAATGTGTGTGGATTGTGTAGTTATGACAGTATTTTGTTGGCAGAGGTCAGCCCAGAGCTGTCATCGGCATTCATCAATGTTTTTTATTGCATAGAAGGATTTTATTGTGTCTGGCAAAAATATGTACAGCGGTTAAAAGATTGTGTATTTGCAATATTGGGGGAGTAGTTCTGCCCTACAGCAGCCATGCTGTAATGTCAAAGACAAAGCAGTAGCAGACATGCCGCCTCTGCAATGCACAGCTTGGTAATGTGAAACAAGTGTTCTTATGTTCCAGCCTCTGTTGTGTTGCCCACCTACCTTTAATTTTGACTTCTGTTGCCTGGCTGCCTGTGGTTTTGATTGTTGTTCATTTGCCCAAGTCTGGATTAGTTTGCCTGCTATCCTGTTCCTGACCATAAGCATGGTGCTGCCTCTGCTCCTGGGTACGACTTCTGTTAGCACAAGTGACACAGAAGAATTTGCAACAAATGTTATTAAAGGAGAGAGCTACAGTAATCCGGTCATGGTGTTAGTGATATAAAGTCTTCAAACTATTTAAATCAGTGCCTAAAAAACATGTCATTATCTTTGGCAGTAACCAGTGAGTCTGTTTTAGCTGCTTGATATTTCCATGCATTAATGCATTAGTACTATTAGTATTGGTGATCACATTATCATATGATACTAAAATGTATAATTGAGTATCATCAGCATAGCTATGAACAGTGATCCTGGAAGCCTCTTGATATATCATAACTTTTCTAAACACAGTAGAATGATTTATTTCAAACCAGGCAATGGTGGCTACATGTGGGAGTGGGCTCATTAAGAAGGTTTGACATGCATTATTCCCAGTATTCCAGCCTACACTATGCCCAGGCTTATTTTACATTTATTTTGTAAATTTCAGCTACAAAAAACACAAAGCTTTAATGTCCTGCTATAACTGGTGCAAATCCAAATCAGTCACAATTACGGTGAAGCCATCTAAACATTCGTAATGGCGTAATCATGTGCACCCATCTTGCTGCATCACTTACACAAAATGCAAAGAAAGAGAGCCAGGTTAGAGTACAGATGAGCAGTCATGATCCTGCCTGCATGTAAGTAGGTCTAATTTTACAGCCTTGTTGGCTGACTACCTCCTGTTTTGTGGTTGCCTGCCTCTCTGGCATTACAAACATTATGAATGTGAGCATGTCGGCAGTTTCATGACACATGACAAATGGGATGCTATAAAAGTGTACAGTGCAATATTAATGGAAGTTCAGGGTGGAAGGAAGCCTTCAGCTTAGAATGATGATTCATGGTCATGAGATCAGTCTTATACTTATACTTTTAAGCAATCACAATCACATCTGGTTATATTTGTTTAGTTGTTTTCATCATATACTAGTACACCCATTTTATAAAATCAGCATTAAAATGTTAAAAACCTCAAATCACATACAACATGCATTAAACACACCATTAAATGCAACAACAAACTTATTGCTTCCTTGGTTTGTTGCACATCAAGAGAAATAAGAATTAACATCACTTCCCATTTATATTCATTTAGGTATTTGCTCTATAGCTCATGTTTTGGCTCAGTACAATTTCAAAAAATATGACCCCCCCCCTCTTAATAGCTTCATATTCTACCAGTGCTTTCATGGCAATAATAAGCAGGATATTTTTTCCTGTTTTATGATCACAGTGTACACCACAATGTATCACATCATTTATTCACTTAATTATGATGGTTTAGTGAGGCTGCCTGAGGTACTGTAGTCTACTGTGTTAATGTCCTTTTCCCTAGTTTAATGTACTGTAAGTCCCACACAGGAAACTACAGTATAACATTTTGGTCAGGCACTCATGCTGTAATGCTTTTCCTCACATTGCAGTTTGAGCCAATCATCATTTTGGGCACTTCTGTGTACCAAACCAATAGTGATTTGATTTGACTTGATACAATTACTTTTTTTAAATGCACAAATTAAAAATTTCATTTTTCAAGAATATTGGTTGGATATGTTAAACCTACATCTGCTTGCATGTTGTTAGGCTTTATATGCGGGCTTTTGTTAATTTTAAATGCTAATATTGCTATTTTGCTAGTGTGTATTAAAAACTGTAAAATACTTGTGAATATTGTAAGTTGTGTACAGCAAAAGCTCATTTACATTATTGCATAATAATTGAAGTAATATTTCAACATAGTACCCATGGCAGCGAATTGCGAGAGTGCCAATGAAAGTGGATAACCATTATTTTGAATTATTTTTAAACCGATTTTAATCATTAATAATTTTAATTGAGAATGGATTGGTTACTTTACTTCTAACACAGAACAATAAAACATATGGATAATATTCAAAACTCTAAATTCATACCTTTCACTAAAACACTGGGAGCAAGGTGGGTCAGAACATTTAGATTATGCCTCTGTAAGATCAGGTTTGGAGCAGAGTGTGGTTGATGAGGCTTTACCTCAGTGTAAGCTGAAAAATGTCTCTGCGTCATGCACATTGCTGCAATTGTGTATCCTATATTTAGCAAAGAATCTCCAGCCAGTGTGCACGTCTGTTGAATGGAAGGGGTGCTGAAAGATGGTACAGTGCACGTACATGTATGCAGAGGGAGATAGTTGAGCAATTTGTTTGGTTCTTGGTGTGCTTGTGGACTGACAGGCGTCCTCTTTGGCAAAATGCCTCAAGCCAACAGGAGAAAATGAATAAATCATACATAAGCAAATAGACACACATCACAGAACTGAAGTGTTGGGTGTTGCCATAATTTGGCTCTCTTGGGTGCTGCATATCAAAATGTATGTTATTTTGTTCTACCATCCAGTGTTGGTTGATACGTTCTTAACCTGGCACATAAAGAGATGAGCCAGGGCTGAGCTTTTTGTTCTTTTAAGGAGTAGTATAATTCCTTTTAGCGATTTTCACATCGACAGTATTCAGTTCCATGAAATGATTATAATGATGATTATAACTGGTAAGTGATTATAGTGTAGCGGCCGAGAGGACCGGTCTCTGGGAGAAACGGACGCTTCTGGGTTGCAAGCACTCATGGGAGTTTTCCCTAAGAAAGACTTTAATGTGTTAAATTGATTATTTCCTGAATAATTATGTTGAGTAATGTTTGGTAGTGCTAGATGTGTTTTATGCTTATTTATGTTCAAAGTTGGTTGCCATTTATGTTTAGTTGTTACAACCATGAACCACAGTGTGAGGACTGAGAGTGACTCCCCGTGTTGAGACATGTTTGTTGTGTGGTTTAAATGCAAGTGTTTAAATAAATTAGTGATCCCTGGCCGTAATATAAATGATTTTAATGTACGCTGCATAGTCCAGAAGTGCCCAAGCAGTGTTATGTACTGGATGTGCTCTGTCATCAGTACAGTAGTGCTGCACACACATCAGTTGTCACCATGTCTGGTCTCCATGAACGTAGCTGAAATCAGTTTTGCCTCAGATGGTGATGTCATATCAACTATGGAGGATTTTTGGGGCTTCTGTGAAACTGGGATGAAACCCCTCCTGTTGAACCCCCTGAGGTTGGAAACTAAATTAATATAATAACTGAAACACATCTGCATTCCTTTGAGATTGGGCTAAGAACTTATCAACCAGCCATTGTATAACTTGATTTACGGGCATTGGGTTTGGTAGTGACCCTGTCAAGTGGTCATGATGAATATATTTAGGTCATTTTAAAAGAGGGTTGTAGGGTACACTGTTTCATCAGTTTATCTTTCACTGCTCTTCCTAACCATTACACACACTTCCCATAGAGAAACACAGGATGGTCTCTTGAATGTGACGTGTTGCTGTCTTCAGCACAATATTTCAGTTGTGACAGTCTTCTCTAAATACAAAAACAGCTTATTGAAAAGATGCCAAACCACCTTCTCTCTCTGTAATATTTTGAGTCAAATTATTTCAATACAGTTGGCAACTGCTGACATGCTCTTGATCACTGTTAACCGTAAAAAAAGAAAAGCTTTACATTTTTCTATTTCACTGTCTTATCCCCTTTCTCTCCTTGTTCCACTGTCACACTCATTATTTGGCCATCAAGCTTTCCTCATCAACATTAGCATGCTGTTATAAACAAGACTAAATGTTTACTGGATTATTCTGCCATTGCATTTGTTTGATTTGATTTTTCAAAGTAAAGAAATCAACATCCCCCAGTGTGGCTTCTTCTGCCCATAGAATACTGGAGTCAGTCTTTATTAAACATTGGAAAACACATTTACATGTACCATGCATGTGCATAAAAAGTGCATGAAACATTTACAAGCATGGATTTTTCAGCAAGGTATCTATATCACTTTTATGATATCAACTCATTTACCCATCTGGACTCTTCGCATCGTAGCCAAATGGCACCACCTTACAGTCAATCATAATCTTTACTTGGTTTCAATACTCGGCTCATGGACGATAAATTTACTCCTGCTAAGGAATTCTAGTCTGTGATGGGTTGTGAATTCCAGTAAATGTCCCTGTAGGGATCAATAAGTCCATATCAATTCCCACAGTCCTGATGCTGATTGTAAACTACTGTATCTCAGCGGGGTGAGAGCGGATGGACACCGGCTCGTCACAGGAGTCACGTCGGATGCTTTGGCTCCTTGCAAGTGGCTGTCTCACTTCAGGTTTAATCAGGGTCAGCCACAGTGCGTTATTGATAAATGTGATAAATGTGTCTGCTTTACACTGAATAGGGTAGAGACTCAACAGCTAGTACAAGACCGAAGCCTTGAGAGTGAACACACTGTGAGGAGTTTGCTGATTGATGAATGATCACTTTTAAGATCGGTTGGAATATTTATTGACATTTTTTCATTGTCATTTCTGAAATTGCAGAAATGAAAATTTTCTCAGTGTTTATTTTGAATGTTTAAATCATCTTATTTTTCTGTGGAAATCTCTAAAAACAATGAGCCTTACTTATGATAGAGAATCCACAAACATGTTGAAAAGACATCTTTTTCTCAATTTGACATGTTATTTTGAACAGCACTGGCAGCCCCTCAGCCTTTCATATCTCCAGGCATCATTTGCTATTAATCTAAAGGAATTCTAAATTTACTTGTTTTGATTATTTATTCAGCATTGCTTCAAGAACCTGTCGGTCTTCATAAATGGCAAATCCATATGAAGAGATGCTGCTCTGCCATACAAATGAAAGAACCAGCTTTACAAAACTATGTGAGACATCAATGATTCAGTCTCACAGTAGCATCATACTGGATGTTGGGTTCATTTTGCAGTTCCCTTTGATAGAACAACTGCCTGCATCAGTTGGAGGGCTAATTCCCAATGTAACATGCTTGCATGAGCAAAAACCCCCAGGAATTCCTTTCATATAAACCTCCCTCTCTTCTCCATCCAACACATGGAGAATCCCCCCATGTGATATCAGCGGCGCACCAAAGACAAAGTCATTTACATATCCCACATCTCCTGTTTACATGGCTCCCATTTATCATCAAAGACAACTTTATGGATAGGATTTTCAATGTGTAACTGATATTAATCAAGTGCAGATCCAATTGGAAACACAGAAAACAACCCAGGGGCCAGCATCTTCTTGTCTGCGCAGCGGAGGCCCATGTCCTGGGTAAATATTGCATGCAGATAAAGTGTAAAGGTAAGCAGAAAAGGCAAAGGGAGTCAGTGCGGTTTGCAGAAAGCAGGTTTCCTGCACTCAGCATTTTGGCTTTGTCTGATGTACTAGATTATTTGTGCACAAGTGTTTTTGAGGGACACAGCAAACTGTTTGCAGGAGGCAATGTTAGGTTTCATTTGAGGGTACAGGCCATTGCTATGGTCTACACAAAAAAAGACAGAAAAACGTGTTAGACCAGTAGTAGTGTGTATGAACAAGCACTGCCCTGTTCCTTCTGTATGGACGGCTTTGAGAAGTCATTGCCACTACTTCCAAAGCACCATACTGTATAATGAGAAAAAAATAACTATTACAATGGTATACAGTAGATGCACAGCTAGAGACCATGAGCTAAATACTCACAGAGCCTCAACGGGGACATTAAATGGACTGTGATAAAATGCCCAGGAGCTCTGGCCACTCACTGTGGAGGTGTATCTGTCCTCTGAACTGGAGTCTTGAGGTTCACAAATGGGATTTAAGAGGCTCTTGGATGTAGTTTTCCTTCAGCTTTTCCATCATTACGGCTGAATGTGTCTAAAATTTCATTTACTTTAGTTTTAAAAACAATCCACTCACTCTACACACAGAAAGCAATTACTTTTCTTATTTTTTGTGTGCTTTCAATTTTGGATTACACCTTTGCCTGAACCCCTGTGAAGTTTTAGATATGTTGTTTCAATTAGCATGTGAATACTGGCTGGCAAGTTCATCCATCAAGTATGCAGTATGCTACAATTGAGTGTCAATGAAACACAAAAGTTCTTGTCAGCCTCTTAATTATAAGTAGTTTGTCGTGAAGTTTTTGTGCTTCACTGTCTCTTAATAGACCCAATAGAAATCCTAAATGTGTCAATACAGGCAGCAATCACAAATGGGAATATGCAGAAATTCAGTTACCAGCAGTTAGTCCAAAAAGAGATAGACAGAAAGAAAGAAAACATACCGAACCTGAAGACTGGAGCCACAAAATGTTGTTAGTTTTTGGTGTGAATGAAATGAAATGAAATGCACTGTGATAATTGCTAAATCGACTGTTAAATCAGTGATACGATGCAGGGTTTTACTCACTTTTCGGGGTTTTAGTGCGTAAGATCTTCTTTATCCTTTGAGAGAGTGTTGGTAATACAGCTTTGAACCCGGCTCAAATCTGTAACCCAAGAGTGCTGTCCGACTCCATCATGTTTTTGAATCCAAACCTAATCATGGTCCAAAGAATTCGTGTGTGTGTCCGGCCTGGCCCGAAACAGAGCAGAGTCCGAACCGGAATACAACTTGACAAAGTTCTGTGGGACTGACCGAGGCTGACCAGTAAGCAACCAGAGAAAGCTTGACATTCTCACAACAGCCATTTCGTAATAATCAGTGAACAAACTGACATTAAACATGTGATTTCTCTTCCGCTTAAAGGACTTTATTCATTGTGATCTACTGTCAACTGCCCATTAGTTTTAGTCTTCATAATAAATGTTTCCCTCCATAGCTTACTGTGCTGACAGAAAAGAGATTTAGCTTCATCAAAACGTCACATATCCCTTGCCAACTTGTCGGCTTGTCTTTCATAAAAGGGATCATAATTCATCCTTTGAAAGTGTTCTTTATTTATGAAAATGTCTCAAACAAAAACAAAGAAAACCAAAGGCAAGCCACAAACTTATAATGATAACAGGCTACAGGCAAAAAGGCAGGATTCTCTAACAGGCAAAATATTCCAAATAAAAGGCAAATCCCAAATGAAAGACAACAGACGATACATAATTAGATCGTTCCAGCTTCAATAATAAATAAAAAGTTCAATAGCACAACACTGTTGTCAGCATAGATCGGAAGAGCGT
>OMOW01050423.1:4764-19261 GCA_900312555.1 Lamprogrammus exutus
CGCCGCTCTTCCGATCTAACTTGGTAACATAAGTTGAAGAATTCCAAACAAAGATCAGCAAACACCCAGCACATCCAGAATCTCTAACTTTTTCAGCCATAATTCACATTTTTCAGCAGATACCCAAGCCTTATTAAACCTAAATTTGTCTGAATTGTGACGATGAATGGAGTGAGTTGCTGCCAGCTAGCGCTAGTCTAGCAAACCATCAGTAATTGCGCCAGAATAGTGAATCACAAAATAACATCTAATAACAATAGTTTCCCTAAGATGATACAAGAGCCAGGAAATAAACACATCATCGTTTTTTCTGTTCCTTGAGTTCTAACTTCAATTGTCAAGATTCCAATCATTGTTAAAACTTTCCATGACTTTGACAAAACTTTTGGGATATTTTTTATCAATTTCCAAAACATTTCCAAAGTCCCAAGACTTTTGCAGGATTTTCTTGATTTTCTGTGTACCAGAGGCAGAAATGTTGATGACAAGTGGAGAATATTCCCACACAGTAGATTTGTATTTTTTCCCATGGGGCTCACCTGAGTGGTTATTCTATCACTAAATTAGCACACACACGCACACAGTGTTTATGCTGGGGACACATTGATGGAATGTGAATGTCAGCGGTCTCTTTATTTACTTTCGATATAAAACACTGAGCAGTAATTAACAGCCAGTATCCTCCCTAGCCAGAAGGTAATTGACTGTTTCAAAGTGCCAACACTTCATAACTGAGCCTGTGTGTGCGTGTGTGTGCCAGAGAAGGACAGAAATCCTATATGTATGCATTTGCATGTGCGCGTGTATTAAAATCAACTCCTTTATATTCCACCCCTCCCCTCCCCTCTCCCTTCTTCCCTATAAGGATAAGGGTCAACAGTGGTGGGCACAGCCACTCAAACGCTTCAGATTTCTTTATGAGCGCATTAACATTCACGCATATTCGATATCAGTAAGTGTAGTAAGATGGACCTTGTGCCACGATCAGAAGGTGCCCCGTTAATTTCAGTACGTGAGTGGAATGTTTGTGAAAGCTCCAGGAAGCAGATGCCTCTTTGTCAAAAGGGACAGCTTTAGATCTTCGTTGCTGGAAATGTCACCAATCTTCTGTCTTCTTCTGTCCTGCATCTGAATTTTGAAGAATTACACACAGTAGTTTTGAAATTCTATCTACAAGTCTTGACAGGTCCACTCAGTTCCTTTGAACCCACATCCCAACTCGGGTACCAGGAGGGGTCTGGGTTATATTACATACAGAATAATCAGATCGCATGGGTCCTCAGATAAAGCCTCAGGTCACATTTGTGTCATTTGATATGAAACATGCACACAGTAGCCAAGGCACACGAGGTAGGTAGTCCATCTAAGAATGTTTAGACACATACCACATTTGGTTGGTGGTGTGTTTGATCGGAAAGTTTGTTTTGTTTTGACATGTGTGAAACCAGTCTTCTCTCTGTCCCTGTGTAACATGTAGTATGCAAGTACTTATCATCTGTTCATCATGCTGCATAGCAAATCATATTATACTCAAAAGAATTTGTCTCTTATTACTCTGTTGAGATTATAACAAGTGTTCATTAGGGCTGAGACTTTTACTTACTTAATTATTTTCTTGAGGTCTGTTGGAGCAAATGGACATCAATGAGTCGGCATCGGTGTGTCAACAGCAGAACTCACCTTTGTCTTCTTGCTCTACATAGGTGCTGTGTTATTGAGTGTAGAACGTAGCATTTATGTCATCTGTACACATGGTCATACAGTTGCTGCATTGTTGTCGCCTCCTTTGATGCAATGTGAAACCAACGGAACCAAATTTTAAAAAAATACAATAGTGGTCCATTTATAATCCCATTTACATGTAGGCTACACAAGCATATCCATTCAACTCAACTCATCCCTTCATCATGAATGTAGTCAGCCCCTGAAATGTGCATATGCCTCGTGCTGAAAGTTTTGAAGATGTCTGGTTTGTGGCCATCTAAATATTTCACGATATTCATCGCTGAAATCTTTATCATGAGGGGGGTTTCCTGCTGTGTTTTTCTCTCGAGTTCACTCATATCTAATGAGTTTAGCTGCTGCTACAGACCTGATATGCAAAAAATAGCTTTTTATGCACAGTATTCTAGACTCCGATCCCTTTAAGTTTTCTTGAAACAGAGGGAAGATTTATTTGGTATTTGTTGTTCTGTTTTATTTGAAGTGTTATGGTCCATTATATAAACATTGTCTTGTTATTTTAAGTATTAAGGTCTATGTAGATAAGAGCCTTAATTGGACTCTAGCTGACAATGGTCCGCGTGATTTCAGTCAGCCAATGAGATTATTTCTGCCTGCACTCCCTCTGAGAAATGCTGATCTAATTAAAACTCCAATGTGCTGCGTTGTTGTACCAAATCAGTACCAAAGGCTTGACCATTTATCCAAAACAGGATGCACTATGGAAGTAATGAGTCAAAGTAATGACAATTCAGGTTGTCATGTTGTCAGCTGCTACATGCTGGCATGGAGCCATATGCTCCTTCCTCTTCACATTGTCCTCATAGGGGATATAAAGTTAACGAGACGCTCATTAGAATGTGTTAATTGAACTGTGTGTTAGCTACTCTTTAATTAAGGTTGGGTGGTTTGTGCTAATTAGAACAGCTTAATTTATGTTAATAGGTGTTAATTGATTCTAACTAGTTGTGTGCCAAGTTGTAGTGGCCCCAACAACAGCAGAGGTAGAAGCAACATGGTTTAGACCAAAGGTGCCTCCACCATTAGAGCTCCTCAGAGACATACAATCACGAAGCTAATTAATGTTAATTAGCATGTAAACACTTACAGACCTATTTACTGGCAACTGTGGCCTGGCCTTTGTTGTTTATTCATTGCTGTGAAATGCAAAACAATGTGCAACAGATACTGTGACTCATGAGATGAAGAAATCAATTGTCCATTCAAACCTGATGTTACATTATGATAGTAGAGCCAAACACCAGCAGAAAATGTTTCAAATACACTTTTAATGATAATGTATTGATTCTACACCACCATAAATAACACGCTTAACATGAAAACTGTGTGAAAACTGTGAAATTGTGAAATTAAGTATTTGACAAACTTTTATGAAGATGTTAGTTTCCAGTTGTCTTATCCTGCCTTAGCCCTTTTAATGCCTATAACTGCACAATGGCGATGCAACCAATACAACTTATAAAGAAAACTCATAAAGAAAATTGTCTTTAACTCAAATGACACCAGGTCAAGTTTGTAGACTATCAAGATGAACAGTCAATAAACCAAAACTACAAATATTTAGTGAAGATTTCACTGGTTTCCATATAAACACATGGACATGAAAAACACAGAAAAGTGAAAGCCTTTCTGAACACTTGACTATGTTGTCCAGTAATTTTCATGTGCATGCTTGCATATTTAGCAACTACAGACAGAGTTTAGTCATCAGTTTGTCGTCTTTTGGGCAAACGGAGCCTCTCTGTGCAGAGGAACTGTTCGATTATGGAGATCTGGGTTCTCAGAGATGACTGCTGGTCCGCCCTTTCATGGGAGGTGAAGAGAACCAAGTCAGACTCTGAACTTGGAGTGGCAGCTGAAGCAGAAGTTCTACTGCACCTGGTATGAGACACAGTGATTCTATCATCAGCTACTTTTAGCAGAGTTTTTACCCTTATTTAGCGATTAAATTCCAAAACTTTCCCATAACTTTTCTCTAGTGTAATAAGTAAAACAAACTTTACAACTACTATGACATAATAAAGTAAACCCGTTTTGCTTTTTCAGGTTCGAGCTTGACATGTCAAGATAACCCTTAACGTTAAGATTTCTGTGACTTTTCCAAAACTGTTGGAATATTTTAGAAATTTCCACATGTCCATGCCTTGAAAACACTTTTTCAAATTCCATTACTTTTCCAGAATTTTCCCATTAATAGAAACCTTATTTTGGTCAGCAATTATACTTTCTATGTCTATTTCTTTGATGACACAGGATGAGGGAATAATTCACAAGAAAACAATAATAACTGCGATGGTCTACTCACAGTTTATTCAAAACTCTCCACAAGATGCACCATGAGTGACTGCTGCAGTTGCAATTAAATATTCACTCAAACAATTGAAAGTGACACCAAAATGATAGGATAAATACAGTACCATCTCTATAATCTCGTGTTGTGTTTTTTACAGCAAACTAGCTAATCCTGCATAAATTCTTCTAGGAAATTGATTATCACTGTGTTTGTTGGTGATACAACATAATTCAGGGTTTTGACCAACTTGAGAGTGAGTAGAAAAGGACATAATTCCCACTTTTGGGTAAACACTTTAAGATAGAATATGTATTTTGGGTGGAAACAAGAGGATTCCCATTCTCTAAGCATATGACCTTACCCTGCAGTGGTCTGTTGTGACAGTCTGCTGACTGCACTGGAAGAGGTGGAGACAGGAAAAGAACTGATCGACAGAATTCTGCTCTCCTGTGTGGAAATGATTTCAAACAGTACAAAGATTGCAGCAAACCAATATAACTTGTTTTACTTAAAGCCTATAAAGATTAAGCATACAAGACTTATTTTGTTGCCACAAACCCTAGAGTTTCCATTCAGAAGAAAGTGACAATGTCAAGTAAAAGAAACTTAATCTGATCAACAAATGTATGGTATCATGGGCTATCCAGACCATCCAGCCCAGAGAAAGCAGAAGGCACAGGAGGCCTGCTTCAGAGTTGAGCTATGTGCAACTTAATACCAAAATCTCTCTCCTCAGACTTATTCAGACTTCAGACTTACCTTCACACTTAAGCACCTCTCAGGTGAGTTACATGTGGGGTGGAGTTTTTCCATAACTTCCTGTATTGTATGGGAAGATTGAAGGCAGGTGCTTGTTTTTAAAGGGAGGGGCTGGACAATTTAAAAAACCTCATTCACAGAAAACTGAACACCACACGATCCTGACAAACTCAGGTGTGAACTCTTTAATAATCTGAATGTGGCACCCCAAAATGGAGTCACGCGCCTGCACAACTCAACTGTGAATACGCCACATTTTTGCAGTGGATCTTTTGACTTAAGTGGTCCCACTTACTCAAGACAAGACAAATAGGTGGAAATGCAGACCAGTCGCTAGATAACACTTTGGTTCCACGTTTACCAAACTGAAACAGTTCCAGAACCAGAAGTTTTTAGGTCGAAAAGCGACTCAAGTGAACCCTGTTTCGCATTGCCAGAGTCCAGGGAAATGTAAAACTTTGACCGTTGCTACCACTTGTTGACCTTTCTGACCAGTTTTCTCTCATAATTTAGGCATGATGCACTGAATCTACATCAATCACCAGCACCTGGATCTTATTAAACAGAGTGGCAGTTTGTGGTGATGTGACAAAAGAGAGCATAACAATGTGTGGAAAAATTGAGAGAAAAAGAGAGAAACAACAAGAGAATGGAGAAAGTGAGTGAGAGAGATGGATGATGAAGTGCGAGAGGAAAAGAGAGAGAGAAAGAATGAGGAGATGGATAAAGACTGAGTATGTGAGAGAAGAGAGGTACCCAATTATCATACGGTAAATTTCCTTCCACAGGCCATTCATTCTGTCCGTCTGGCTGTCTATGGGACATATCTATGAGCTGAACATACATCAGCTATGTTCTTTCATTCAACACTTGGCTTAATATATCATTAGTGCTGTAGACCTCTGAAATCTTCCCCAGATATATGGTACATTCCTATAAATGTGTTGGCCTGAGGAAATATTTGCTTGCTCTCACATTTTGGACCACAAAAATGTTGAAAAACCATTATAATGTTTAGTTCTTATGAGGACATACCTGCTTGACAGAAAAGATATATTTGTTATTATGCACACTTTTCCCTTGAGGTTAACTCGGACGTATTTTATAAAATGATGAAGCTCAGTATTGGTGGAACAGGGAATGACCTAAAGCCAAATGATTTGATAGAGCAAATATTTTTGTGTCATTCCCCGCAGTAGTATCCAGCTTCCTCAGAGGTTGCTGAAATATTTCTACGTGAGCATCACGTCGAGCCTATTTCCTGCTGTTCAGCATCAAGCTGTAACACAGAACACTGCTGCGGCTTTACTGTGATGAAATATACTTGGACTTGGAAATGTAATGGAAGCACTTTGTCAGTTAAAATTCATTTTTCTACATAGCTGTAAGTTGAGATCATAGAGCGAGGAATCGTTTACATATTTATGTTAGAAATAAATCTAGAAATTTACATGTGGATGTACATCATCAGCGCTGTTTTCCTATTGTTACCCATAACAGAGGGATCTGCTTCAAACTGGCCTCTGTTCCATGTATAGGTTGTTGTGTATTGTGCAATCTGGAGTCTAAAATGATCTGTAAATTTTCACTTTTCATTCAATTTGTCTTGCCACCTAAAAGCCTGCAATACAAAAAAAGGATGACAATATTTGGCTTGTGAGAATCTTCACATATCTCCCTGTAAACAGCAAACAAAAATGATGAAACAGGATTTTTGTTGTTTACAGTGTGAAGGACTCAATCAAAGATTAATCACACGGCAATCAAGTAATCACGCTCTATAATTTTTTTTTCTTGATTTTCTTCCAGATTCTTTTTAACTTAAAAAATTTAAAAAATTCTTCACTACATGTAATATGTACATTTTTAAAGAACCACTCTGGATTTTTTTTTATAGAACCCTCTAGCATGATGTATGAAAGACGTTTCCAATAATTTTTTGACTTCAAAAGGTCAATGAGATCTGTAATTTTTGTAAGTTGTAACTCAAAGGTAAAGTAACAGAGGGTAATTCATAAAAATTACAATAATACAGAGCACCACACAGAATATGTGCCACGATTAGGTGTGTGTATCTCTCCTGCTCAGATGATTTGATACAATTTCGATTAAATGATGTACGATATGATACAAAAACGATATATTGAAACAATAAACGATTCAATATGATTAGATTTAGGACTGATTCATTACGATTCAATTCAATTCAGTTCAATTTTACGTGAATTGAAGTGCACTTACTTTGACTATGATTATAAATGAAACATTTTGAAAATGCTTCCTTTAAAAAGGTCACTTTTTATTTAAAATAAAAGCTCTTCTATGTCTCACATAACAGTTGCTTTTATCAGTGTATGTGAAAAATGTTAAGAATTTCTAAAAACAATTAAAGCAACGAGACAGAACAAAAGTGCTGAAACTACAGACAAGTGAGACGATGGCTGTATCTATTTTTTGACATCCACATGGGGTTTTGGCCAAATTCTTATAGAAGACACAAAGCAAATCGGAGATTGGAAGAGGTGCACCTCCACTAAATTTCCCCTTAAGAGTTTAAATAAAAGAGAAAGTGGAATACCCCACAAAGAATATCCGATTATATAAACTTCTGAGCAGTCCTAAGAGAAGCTGTTTGCTAAGGAACAGGCTCTGTAACTCACCATGTCTGCTGCAGGCCCAGAGACACTGGAGGCTCTCAGCAGATCTGACGCTGTGGTAATCACCAGGGGGACTGCGAGGAATGAGGTGAGAGGGAATATTAAAAAGATAAAGATGAACGATTAAGGGTGGTGAGATACGTGATACAAATGTAGATAGTTCACTTTGTAAAAGCTTAGTTGTATGACGCCATCCTCAGTGGAGCAGCACTATAATGTTCTGCAATGGCGCTTTTCCAGCTGAATACATAAACATCACCTTTGCTCGACGTGTTTTTGAGGAACATGGGAATTATGCTTGGAGACTGTCCAGAGACTCCTGTGGACCCCCTTGGATTTGGTTCAGACATAGAGGATCCCTGGATAAATAAGCATGAAAAGGCACCAAGCTTTTACAGTATAAAAATCAGAATAATTACCACAATGCTCATTATGTAATTACCAAATATATATTAGAGTGGAATAAATGCCTTAGCATACTCCAAATAAAGAGTCAGTCAGATCGTCTGATAGCATAAATAGATAGAAAAAACCCTTTCCATCTATTGAATTAAAATTAAATCAAAATTTGTAACTTTCTGTAAAAAGACAAAATGACAATCACACCCACTTCACACAGCAACTGGATGGGTGTGTTGAGGTGTGAGGAGTTTTTCTCTCAAGCTCTCTTTTTTCTTTCTTCACATAAATAATTGTGTAACGGCCTGCACAAACCCTGTGCTAGCCTGTGAATACCTTTGAAAGAAAACTTGAAAGGAAAAGTGTGCGCCCATATCCTCTTTTATAAGATTAGTCATGTTGAAATGACAAAGGTACACAGAAGACACAGGCATCCTGTCAATCACCTCTGCCTTCTTTATGATGGAGGGCTTTTCACCTGTTTAAATCTAGATCTACATCTTGTTTTCATATATTTGGCAAACAAAACCAGTAAGTGGATCAGACAGGTTTTTAAGACATCAACAATTTAACACTGTTATCTTAAGTACTTCAACAGGACAAAGTTTAACCAGGATGGAGCTTTGCAATATCTAAGTTGTTTAGATTGTATTGTTAAACCAGTGAATTGTTTTAAACCTCTCGGTCTCATCGTTTGGTTTTGGATATTACAGTAGTGAAGTTATTGAGTAGCATGATGGGTAAAACTGAAAAATGAGTCCCAGGCTTAAAACAACTTTCAAGGCTATCTAGAGAGGCAAGGCTTGAACTTTTTAACGGTAGTACCTGGCCAAGTCCATGAAAGCTAGCGACAGCAGACTTCTGTTCTGTTCTGCAGCTTGCTGTCTTTCTTTGAGCACTATGCGATTCAAATGTTGACCTGTACTTCTTATTGCTGGGCAGAGAGGAATCATCAGTATTACTTAACAACAGTTGTTTTGCTACTTGTTGCTTGTCACATTTTGAGCAAAGAAACTCTGATGATGCATCATTCTCATCATTTCGAGGGGCAGACTGCTGCAAATCAATTTCACTTTTAGTGGTCTTTGCATCTTCTGTCTTTTCATTTTCCATGGGTTCTTGAAAACTGCCAGTTTCCAAATGAGAGTCAAAAACCCTCACATTATCCATCCTGATATCAACGCAAGAGCTATTAAGCGGACTCCCATCCTTTACATCAGGTTTTCCATTGGGAGGATGGACGGTCTTACAGGCATCATTTTCACAGGGGTTTATGTTTGACTGATAATCCTGTTTCTCACAGTCATCAGAATCGGATTCCAGAGCCTTCAGCTGACCGTTCTCCTGCTCTGAGATTTCCTGAGTTTCATGAGGTTTAACCATTCTTTTCACCGATACACATTTTTTACTCGTGTGTAATTCTGGCTGTTCTTCAGTGTTTTTCGTGTTGATGATATTGTTAAAAGGATTACAATCTTCTAACTGTATGTCAGTGGTCTCTGACTTTTTCATATTGACAACATTGTCAGATTGAGAAGCTGACAGTGCAGCAGTGGTCTGTGTGCTACACATATTTGACTGATTCAAGGGTTCTGAAGATTCACAGTGGAAATCTTTGGCTGTTGTGTGTGATGGATTCTCTTCTGGGGTTTTATGACAAACCTGTTGGATTATATCTGATGACTGATCAAGTGAGTCCACATCATGCGTGAAGGTTTGGACCCCATTATGACTGAGGCATTGCACCTCATGACTGAGAGGGTGAATCCTCTGACAGAGGTTTTGGATCTCATCGGCATTGCATGTGTGGAGCTGGTTGCCCTTCATCCCAAACCTATAGCCCTTATTCACATGGCTGGAGTCAGCATCGTTTTCATTGACTGTCTGAGAGAGACTCTGTGAGCAGTCTGCTAATAGTGACTCTGTGTTCATGGAGTCAATGGCCTGCAGTGTATTACTCTTCTCTCCATCTCTGTGGTTTTTATCGCTAAATGTCTGGGCTGGTATCTCTGTTTCTTGTATATTCACTGCTGTTCTCCCTCGTTTTTCCTCTCCATCTCTTCCTTCTCCCTCTGCTCTATCTTTTGTTTCTGTTTCAGGCTTTCTGGTGTCCCTTACATACTCTGTTGACCCTTGACCATGCTCTTGTGTTTGTGCTCTGCCTGCAAGCCTTCCTGTCACTTCTCTAGTGCTCCCTTCCTCTTCTACAGCTTGTTTGTGGATGTCTACAAGTCTTTCCTCCTCTTCTGTATTGTTCTTTCCTTGTTTTGTATCACCCTTTCCTCCTTGTTCTTGCTCACTCCTTCCTTTGTTACCGTCTCCGCTCTTTTCTTCTATAGCTCCATCAACAGACCTGTTCTCAGTGCTTAACGAGCCACTCACACAACTACTAGCATCTTTAGCTGCAGAGAAATATGTGTCAAGTAAATTTGAAGTCACATCAGGATTACTCTCTGCTATGTGAGACTTAGGTGTATGTTTGGTTGACAGGGCAATCTTGTTGGCTGTTATCCCACAGAGTGTATGGACACTGGAAAGGTTGTTGGTTGCATTTAGGGTGGTATATATGTTTGAAGGGATAAGGGGTTCTTTAGCCTGTGGTTGTTGGTTGTAAATTGAGATTTCGTGTCCTGAAAGAAAAAAAGTATATGTTCAGAGAGGAATTGTTTGTCATTATTTGTCAGTGCGTACTGGTCGTGAAAATTGAAGGGCTTCTTTAACAAATTAAATGTATACAAAAATGTGCTGTGCTTTGTAGTCTTTCAATAAATTGCTTGTATGTTTTTCTTCTTCTGCAGAATAGAATAAATTGTCGGTCCAGTCTATGTCTGTGTTAATATTAAGCTGGCTGACCTGGTTTGATCACAGATTCACCGACCACCAGACAGTTTGGGTATCTAATTTGAGAGGGCGAAAGGCTCTGCAGACTGAGGCTGTTGTCTATTATCTGTGTGGACAAAAGAACAGCCGCAAGCTCAAAGGCACAAATACTTAGGCGTTCAACTTGATTACTGACTTATACTGAATAGAACGTGTGATCCTTTTCACATAGTGACTTACTAACCACAACAAATATACAGTATTTAATATTTAATGTTATTTATAATAGCCTGCTTTAACATGTGCATTTTCCTCACACAAGCATTACCTTGACAGGACAATATAATCATATTTTTTTTTAAATAAAATATGTCATCTGTGCCATTTATTAAAATTCTCTTGACCTGGCTGATGGGAGTTTGTGAGGACTTGACACAAGGTAAATCCATGTAGAGGCCATAGTCACTGCTTCTTTCTAAGAACAAACAAGAACATTTTTCTGATGACACAAATCACATCATGTCATATCAAATACTTCTCTTAGTGAATTTCAGTAAGTGTTGAAATTACAAATTATTACCTGCATTTGTAACTTCTAGGTTCTCCGTGTTCAGGTCTGACTCCTGTACCTGAACTTCAGTATCCATGACAGAGTCTTCTTGAGAGATTATTTGGGGCTCACAGTCCTTTTTGTTGCACACCGCACTGATCTCTGATGTACTGTTGAGTCTTTCTTTAATAAGATGCTTCATCTCATTCTAAGAATCAGGGGAAATGGTTTTATTCTCAGATGATTTTGCTGCCACACACTGAATTGTGCTGGTTTTTATTTTGCATTATCAACGCATAACCAGAATACTGTTGGCTGCTTTTAATATTCTCAATCTAGCTGAGCTGATTTGAAATTTATTCTACACTTAAACTACTCAGTTGTTCATCGAGTCATCCAATCTATCCCTCTGAATGACTTCATTCCATTTATTGACAGTTGAGGGCAGTTAGCCATAATGCATCTGAAATTTTAACAATCACCATCAGCAGCCAATCAGATTTCCAATGATTCTGCTACATGCTTCCAGTTTCCAAGTTTGTTCTGTAATCTTCAAGGTCAATGAGTATCTCCAAATGAACCAGAAGGGCACTCCAATCTCGTACCAAACGAAAATTTGTTTTGTTCAAACAAAATATTTTCTTAATTAATCAAACACTTCTAAAATTCTTCCTCAGCATTTCATCTATCCTAACTTGGGAACTTCAAACAGAAAAGATCAGGGTCAGCTCATGGTTTGAACCCAGGACCTTCTGGTCTTGAAGTAACAGTGTTGACCAGTGCAATAACAACAATAAACAATAAACACCAAACAGTTTTGAATAGGTATCTAAATCCGGACTAAATTTCACCAATTGATAGACTATCATGGGATAAGCATACCAGTTTTGTTTTCATTGAGATTGCTGTATTTCTTTGGAAGACATTAACAATAATACCACAATGTTACTAGGTAATTTTAAAAAAAAAACCCTCCTGGATGCACCCCTGGATTTGAAACAGCAGCAAAATTGAATGTGTTTTTCTCTATGCCATTCCCAAACCATCCACCAAGTTTCAGCAAAATTGTTTCAGGAGTTTCAGGATAATATTTTGTTGTTGATGTTTATTTTTGATAAATGCTATTGATTCTATTGAAGATAAACTGATACTGTATGTTTACTAATCAAAACAATGTTTTATGACAGACGCAATGCTATGAAATACATGCAAACTGTATGTACACACATGCAAACTTGATACACAACCTTAAGTGTGGACTGTAACTTGGAGGAGTGATTTGAAATAAATGTATTTATAAATTTATTATTAAACTAAAATCAGTCGGACAGGCATATTTTTGCTTCGCTGCAAGCTAATTTTTTTACAATCCTGTTGTCAGGTAACTTATTTGTGAACAGCTGCCCCAAGCTGGTGCACAAATTTAAAGAATAATGCAAATCAACAACTTGCACTTCAAGCGCCCACATCACTTCGTTAATTGTAACACTAGCTGTAACTGAGGTGAAAAGGGTACCAGTTTGACTTGTTTCTATGGTGACCTATTCCTTAGAGATTTTTTGACTGATAGCAAGAGAAAAATCAGCAAACACATAAGAATAGGGAATTGCAAGACAGCATCTCATAGCAATCGCCATGTCTCATGACTCATATTGGCTTATTTCCTAAGATGTTCTTAGAGTGGATTTCAAGGAAATGAAATCAAACATTTCCGTGACTTTTCCAAATGTTTTGGAATATTGCATCATTTTCTAGCTCATTTCCAGAATTTTTATGACCACAGAAACCTTGCACAAATGGGAATACATGACCACAATTGTTTGTAAATCAATATTTTAAACAAATCTTTTTTGTTTTTCACATTGCAATCTAACTTGACTAACACCATTAATATGTGTATATATATTATCCTTTTTGTATATATATATATATATTTATATATACATATGTGATACTTACATATCAGTTACTTTAGAAGAATATGGCATAATGCATTGTACAACTTCTTAGAAACAAACAATCGAGGACAGAGTAGAATATATATATATATATATATACATATAAATACATATTAATGGTGTAGGTCGTTTGAACTGTCCATATATATATACATATAATATAATATAATATATACATATTTGTGATTTATATTGATATTTTGGAACAGTTCAGTTTTGTTTCTCCAGTGCTACCTCTTTGTCCCAGATGGCCTTGGAAGCAGAGTAGTCCTCCATGAGTTGGGCCATCTTGTCTTCCGCTGCCTTGCTTTTCTCTCGCATTGCCTCATGTTCTCGCTTTAGGTCCTGCAGTAAAATTAATCACCCATAGGATTTTTAATGCAATACTAAATTTTTATGTGTTTATTTAACCTGAACAGAAGGTCTTAAACACTGCAGAGAGAGAGGGGGAGGGAGAGTGAGAGAGGGTGACAGTCAAAAAGAAAAAGTGTGTGTGAAAGAGAGAGAGAGAGATCTTGCTAATACAAATCAGTAAGGGTGTATCATGGTAATAATGATTTTAATAAATTAATGCATAGCTGAAATGAGAAGAGCAAACTAAGAAGAAAACAGCAATAAACCTTAAGGCTGTAAATGGAGAATAAACACACTATCATTCAGTTGCGGAGTGGACTGTATGTACTAATGTGCACTTTGTGATATACAACACCATCTGTCACATTTATGGGCAGAAACAGCAGTTGTCATTTATTTCTGTCCCTATATAAATTCACTTTGTAATTATTTAAATAGATCCTGAAAAATTTCTCAGCTGTGTGGGACCAGAAGGTAATGCAAGGTTATACCTGGTGACACACACACACAAACACATTTTCCATCACTGAAATATTTCTTGTCATGCATTTTTCTGCATAAATAGGTTATGAGCACCCAAAGAGGAAAAATTAAAACGGATATTCATAAACCAATTGAAATGACCCACTGAATTTAGAATTTAGAATGAGTTTTCAGAATTTTATGACTATATTCAAACTAGAATTCTACTCTGTCCTCGATTGTTTGTTTCTAAGAAGTTGTACAATGCATTATGCCATATTCTTCTAAAGTAACTGATATGTAAGTATCATATATTCAGTCACTAAATCAGCCTTTACACCTTGAATTAAAATGCAATCTCTCCTGATAAGAAAGATAACTAAACATTTTTGACATTGTCACAAGTACAATGGTCCTTCCTCCCTGCCGCTGTCAGACTGTATGATCCGCACTGCTCCCAGTAGACCACACACACCTGAATTTTTTCTCTCTAAAATGTGGA
>OMOW01050445.1:0-14901 GCA_900312555.1 Lamprogrammus exutus
TCTGGAAATCCCAGCATACATTTTCAAACCCAGACCTTCTTGCTGTGAGGCAACAGTACTAACCACACAGCTTTAGGTTTGGATATGTGGTTATGTGTTTATTCCAATCTGACAAAATAACTTGATGATTTAAAAGGCTTCTAACACTTCCAAGTTCCATTTGCAATACACTAGAAATAAATCATGACAATTCTCAGTTCAAGAGAGAGCTGTTGAGCAAGATGTGACTACCCAGTCAAAAAAAACAACAAAAATAAATATTGAGACATCAAAGTGTCCAATTTCCAAGCAAGCAGCCCCCTCAGACAACAAATGTGCACAAAGGCATACTCCACATTCAAATACTTTGCATCGGCTGCCTGAGTGGTGGGACAGGGAATGTTGCTTGAACAACAGCTGGGGAAAGTCAGTGAAACCATCTGACCCTCGTGCCCCCCTCCCCCTCCATCACCTGCTCAGGGTGGAATCCTCGATGAGTTTCCGTGGGAAATACCAGACAAATGCATCAGAGAGCCAAATGACCAACCATTTCATGCCACCCATTATGTTTCCAGGCTGTAAAGTGAGCTACACCACCATGCTCACACAGACACACAGGAAGTAAAGGTGGGCTGTGCACAGTAACGGTGCAACCTCCACTACTGTCCGGGAAACAATGGCTAAGTTCCAAAATGCTTTCATGGTAAGAATAGAGGACAGCTGGCGACCTCAGTCACCTGCTGTCATTGCTTACGTCAAACATAACTGCTCTGTGGCATTCTGTCTGAAAATCTGCTCCTCTGTACCATCATTTCTCCATTTCAGAAAAAAATATGCTCTCTGTACCAATACATGACACTGCCTAAATGATACAGTTTTTGCTATATTACATGCAACGTAACTGTAAAATAACCTGTTAACATCAACATTAGCCATACTGACCAGAGTATTCCATCATTTTGAGAGTACTAGCCTGTTGCCCCCAGTAACAAACATTCAGACTGCACTGAAATAGCTGGTTCTGATAGCTCTGATAAACGATGACTACCACTGACTGGAACACTGCCAGACTCCATCTGCTTAAATATATCTTACTAATCACTGAACAGTACAATAAGACAGGCATAAGTGCCATACATAATATCTGTAATGTTGCACTGGTAACCAATCCAAAGGTCACAGTCAGATATGAGTATAACAGTCTTACCCAGAACTGTGCTTCTCCCTGAACACACTAACAACCACCCTAAAGGAAGCTGCCCACAGATGTGAACGGTGATGATCTTGAGTGTTGATGATCTGAGATAAAACTGTACAGTTGGTCATTTCTGCATGAGCAATTCCCGCTGGGGGTTGGGGGAATCATTAGACAGGGCATTGGCAGGATGGAGGCTGTTAAGAGACACTCGCCAGCACAGAGAAAGAGATTCCCTCTGAGTGTGGCAGAAAGCTCACAAAACCGTAAGTTCATTGTTCTAGCTCAAACCAGATCAAGCCAGAATTAATGGTTGTGCGGGAGCTCTGGGATGAACTTTGGGGTGGAGTAGGGTGGGTGTGCGGTTGATGGCCTGTTATATGTTTTCCCTTTTGTTCACCACCCACAAAAGGAACACATATTCTGAGACCTTGTGTGAGCACTAAAAACTTTACCCCTGCTGACTAAGTGGCTTTGTTCCTGTGTTATCTACTGTTGTTTTGTGTTATCTCAATAAATTATTTGTTGGCTCTTTACTTTTGGATGTTGAATATTTTAGGAGCCACGTATCTGTGCTCTGTGTATTCTTACGTTCAAAACAATGGGCCATATTCATAAAAGCTATCATCAACTTAAACGTCACATTAAGGGCAAATCACGTCACGCTAATGCTTTCTCTCATTCATAAACATTAGTTTTTAACGGCTATTTTTCCGTTTGCCTGAAATGTGGCTCTACTGCCCCTTTTCCCGCATTTCACTCATTTGCACGTACAGTGAGCAATTCATAAAATCATACGGTCACATTAAAAATAAGACCTGATTTGGCCGATGGTATATGTTCACGGCAGTCTTTTCTGGAGCGACACACAGTGTGCTGGGACTCCCTGTTGTATGTCCATGCTTTTTTCTTTACAGTTTGTCTCTCACCTTGCCACCACTTTTGGCAGTCAGGAGCTCTTCTTTTTACACATGCAACAACATTGACACGTTCTGCAACTGTTTCCCTAATCATTTTTCCTTGTTTTACTGTTGCCGCATTTCTACCGAACAGTGGGTTATTACTCCCCAATACCTCCTCTCTTAAAACTACAAGCTAAGCCATTTCACTGTCTATGTTGCCATCCAAACATGGTCTTAAATATGCATTACCTCATTAACATGTTCATTGTGATTGGATGTCACCTGCAATATGGTCCCAGATAACATGACGGTAATAGGATTTCAGTGCTCTAATCAAAACAGCCGTGACTTAATAAATGAGCTGAGATTACTGTGGCGGAGATTTAGTGTTGCACAAAGCATTTACCGTCGACTTTTATGAATATGGCCCAATAACTATGAGATGAGGCTGGGTTTGACGGTATAAGCTAGACAAGCAGCAGACTGCAGAAGCTAACAAAATGCAGTTTTACCCCAACAACTCCTAAAAATGTGTTTTAACTTTCTGTGTGTGTTGGTACTCTGTGGGAAGATCAGTACACCAGGGTCATTCCAACGATTTTGGTTTTGAATGGCAGTTAACTTATCTCCCATTGTAAATGTTGGCCAGTGGTCCTAGATCACTAACAGTTGCCAATCAGTATGTGCAGTCAGACATATTTTTATGTTCTTATGACCAAAACCTAAATGGAGCTTGCCATCAGGGTATATGAGTATAAATGTTGTTTAATTAACCCTTATTTGATTTTTGTATAGTTTTTGTATTGTATAGTTCAATATGAGAATTTACAAGAGACAAACTATGTGCGTGTTCTTGTTTAATATAAAAATCCAGTTGTTGAGGCCTGACCCTGACCATCACCAAATGAATTAGTGGCTTGTGTTTTCTCTTTGTTGTGGAATTGTTCCTTGCGGATATCTTTTAAATCTTAGAAAATCCTTTATAACAATGCCCTGAGATTATTATGCCTCTGTGAGGAATCGCCACAATCCTGATGGGTTCTATGAAGGGTACATTTTAAGCTCTAGTAATGATCACTGTATAAATATGTTAATCTGGCTTTGCAAGTGGAACAGTCTTGTAAAAGGAAATAGCAGAGTAGATAGCATCGTCAATGTAAGGATGCCTCTGCTCTATTACATGGCAGGATATGAGGTTAAATGTTGAGAAGCTGACAATTTAGTTTAATTATAACTTTAATGGCATAAATTCAGGAAATGCCAAATGGGATTGGGAGCATTCTGTGCCTCATCATGTTTCTGCTTCACTTCTTCTCCATGTTTTGTTTTTCCGGACTAAGCCTTTGCTGATAAAGAGTACAGTATTTAAGAACTTATCTATATCTATATATTTCTGCTCTCCTCAAAACGCTGCTCTTATTAAGACAATGTTGTTCATTTGCTAGAACCATAAAACAATCTCATTTTAACACTTAAGTCTCTAATGAGCTTTGAGACTCCAGCCTTGCCACTTGAAGGGACGTGTTACAGTGATGACAAATGCCTGAAAAAACTAGTCATGATGAAAACCATGCAAGTTACTTTCTTCCCTCTTTCCCTTTCTTTTACTCTATTGCTTTCTTTGACATAGAGACCAAACAGAACCACAGGCAAAGCTCCCTCTATCGGGGGGCAAATCACCATGTTACAAACTCGTCGTCTATGTCTGGCATCCAGACAAATATCTGAGGCACTTACTAACTCAAAGTATGCCCTCACACACATGAGGCAACAGGACTGTGTATGCTGTCTCTGGGCTTCTACTGTGAACTCCAGCGTGAGTCACAGCAAAGCCCTAAAAAGCATTGGCGATCCAGGCACCCATGATCTTTTCTGACAGCATCAGGAAATCCCATTAATACTCCAAGATATCAACCATTTCACCTCTCTTTCTTAAGTATTTATTTCTGTTCCATCTAACATCACTTCCAACAAGGACAGTTTTTCACACATTTGCTGAAGTTTTAATGCACACAGATGAAGAGCACACAGCTCCATAATGATCATCATGTTGACTGACCTTTTTATTTTTATTTTTTTTAGCCTTATAGCCTTGTCTTTAGTGTTAGTCAATACAATTCAAATCAATGACATAATTGATGATTTTTTTGGGAAAGATGTACAACAGTGCAGCAGAGCTATCAGTTCTAACCATCATTATATCTTTATCATAAAGTAGCCCAGAAGGAAGGTCTTCACGCCATATGGCCAGATAGTCTGGTTACAATCTGCTATCTGTCTAGTCAGCTCAATGCATATTACAATTACTGCACATTACAATTACAAATAAATCAATCAATCTATCTGTCTATTCCGTTAGGTTAGAAATACGACAGTATCAAACACCAGGGGAGGCTAAGGCAGTTCCAGCAAATGTCAATGAAAAACTTGACATTCGTAAATCTTGTTGGACCAAAATCTAATTCGGGATTTATATAACAGTCAGCAGTATGCCATATTTTCTAAGCTTTTGATGGTCTTAAGTATGTATGGAGATGATTATATGCAGACCTTATTGTACCTTATACATGGATGTGTTGCTAAACTGAAATGGCAAAAATGGCAAATATAATGTATAGGACCAACAAAAATGTTCACTCATTTACCAAAAAGTCAGAGCATTAGATTACCATCACACAGTTATCACTAACAATCCCTTTGGAAAGATTTGTGTCGTGTCTTGAATTGGATTGATTGGAAGAAAATAATTAGCTTGTCTTCAATTAGTAGGCTGTTTTAGGGCTCAGTAACATGTGCTTTGCTTACAAGCTAAATTTAACATGTGCTAAGTCTAGAAATGCCAAGCTTGCCAAAATATGTTTCTCATTTATTTTATTTTTGAGTTGAGAACATCAAGGTCCAGGTCTCCCTCACTGAGCAAGGCCAATCTATAATTTCTGTGCCATCCTGACCTGTTTTGAACTAACTTTGCATCAGGTCCCAGAGGATGCCAGTGTCTAACATGAAGCAAACTCAAGAGCAGTGAAAAAGACTACAAGGTACGAAGACAAACTCTGTAGGGGGGTCCTGCGGTATCCTCCCCGGAAGAATTTTTTGCGGTTTTAACATGAAAATGCTGTGTTCTGGTGCACTCTGAGATGAGAATACAAAGAAAACACATGTTCACGCAATTCAATCACCACGTCATTTAACTAATACCTACATGTCCTTTAAATCCATGAAAACATATTACATATTGTGTTATAGACAAGGGACTACGAAATCCAGGGAACAATCGGCTGTCTCAATCACACGGGCAGCAGCTTAAACTACAAAAGGACATAGGAAGTTGTTTCGCGTTCTTTTGCCCATGCGAGATGACGCAACCAGAAGATCAACACAACACGGTAAGAACTTCTCCAGTCATTCACACAGTTTGTTAAATTACTTGGATTATATAACCACGATTTAAATAAACACACACTGGTAAGTTGTTAATTAAACACTCTGCTGAAAACTTTAATGAAGTATTTTGATTGGTTCTGACACTTCGACAGACACCAGTAAAACATAACACAAAGAGTGTTATGTTAATATTGAGTATAATTAAGCATTAGAGTATAATTTAGCATCCACAATGGAAAATGAAAAAGAGTTTTCCATGCTTTGAACACTGTCTGTTATTTCTTTAGGAAACCTTGTTAAAATGGCTATTTTGAAAAGCTAAGCCAGTTCATGCAATCATCAGGTGTTCCAAGCAGGACAATACCAGTAAAGTATTCACAACAAAGTTGCCTCAGCAGCAAAAACTCTTTTTCTGCATTCTCTTTAAATATAGTGTGTAGTGTAGGTTTGTCGAGCTGCACTTGGGGGCAAGATGTTATGCTTGACGTATCTAGAAGGTTTAGGTACAAACCCAGGGTCTTGTTTCTAAGGTAATACATATTAAAAACGTGTCTGTGTTCACCACAGAGCTCTGACCAATATCGCTTAATATCTCTTGGCTGTACAATATCGGATGACTTCATTCAAATTCTGTTTCATATAGCACTGCCAACCCTCCTGGTTTGACCTGGAGAATATGTATTTGGTACTAGAGAGAAAAAAAAGTCCAGAGATTTAAAAAGAATAAAGTTTCAAATTTGACTTAAATTACATTGGACCTGGATTGTCTAAGGTCTTTTTAAACAATCACAGATATGTATCTGTGTGCACCAGTGTGCGTCTGCATCAATTGCATCGGGGGTAGGCAGAGGTCAGGGGACACAGAGTGCCCAAGTCGCTGCTGGGCACACCGCACTCACACAGTTCTTGGTAGCTGTCCAGCTCTCATGAGAACATTCAGCCTGTAATCGCTGTCACCATCGTAGGAATTAACTGAGATTAAAAAAACGGAGGAAAAAGGAAATATTTTTGTTTTTTAATTAGAAGTAGTGTGAAGAAGAGAAACTTCAATCAGACTTTCTCATTTATTTTCTGTATCGTATGTGTGCGTGCATGTGTGTGATGAGAGAGAGAGAGCAAGAGACCTGACACCTAGCAGATCGATGCTATGCATATAATCAACAACAATTGGCATCCTATTATTAGTTTTTCTATCCCCCCCGTTTGCTGTGTCTGTTGTATTGTCGTGTCTTAACATTTAATCACTAAATAATAACACTAAGTCAGAGACGAGAGAAGCTGTGTACTGTAAGTGTCACTTTATTTTGCACCATACAACTGGTCACATAGCTATGGCGTAAGAAGAGGGTGGTTTGCTGCGGCAACACAGAGGGCTCAAATGCATTTCAAATCAAATACATAACGCATGACATCCTGGAGGAAGTCTCCCTGCTTTTCTTGTTCTGATTACATTAATGCAAAAAAAAAGCCTCTGTCTTGTCCCTGCCCCATCCAAATTGTTGCAGCAAAACTTTTAGCCAAAGAAGTATCGTTTGATTTTATTTACGTTGAACTGGCTACATCTGGATTTTAATATTCCAATTTGATATTAGGGCTCCCCTGCGTTTGTCTGTTACCATAATTAGTGCTTTTAATTCCTGGTGAACTGATATGTGAACTATTATTATTATTCACATTTAAAAGTCGCCTAATAATTCAATATGACAAAAAAATGATTACTCAAAAAGTTCCTTGACATATTGTTGATACTGCAAATGTCCTGAAATGTCCTGAATATTTTCATAGAGGATATTTGTGATGATGGTCCAGTGATTTGGAATGAATTGTGATCACTCACCTGAGTGTGTGATCACACCTGCCTTTTGGATATTTTTAGACAGTAATTGGCCTTTTGTTACAGCCTGGTAAACAAAAGCTGGATCCAGAGTGATTATCTGTTTATGACTCTCAGTGGGAGCATAGCCTCCAGCTTTTTCCTTTCAGGGTGACAGCAGCTCAGCCACATGTAGTTCATTGCCTCTGCCATGTCATTAATGAATCCCCTAATTATTTCACTCAGCTGACAGCATCCCGATGTTTGATCAATGTTGCTCTCTCCTGACCTATTGACATACTCCGACAGTATCTATTGAACACGAGTAGGAAAACTGCTACTGCACCTCCTCCCTCACGGGGAGAATGTGACTATAGATAAAGATCATCAAACAGGAAACTACTCTTAACGCTGCCCTAAACCCAAACAGCCAGCAAAGACGCGTCTTACAGATTATCCTGTTGATCTCCAGAAGCCTAAACATCCAATAATTGTGTCTTGGCAAAACAAACAATTACTTTAACCTGCTCCTGAGGAAGAGACAAAACTTCGAAAACTCATTACTCTAAACAAGAACGATTTATTTTTCTCAAAAATCTCTCTGTAAATCAGGCTAACCAATTTCATTGAAAAAATATATTTCACAGTATTTCCAATGAATAAGTTCAATGTGATATTTTATATGGGTTTTTTTGCCAGTAGGATTGGCCTGGAGGTTGGTGTCTAGTTTATAACCAATGGTTCCCTCACATGGTAGTCTTATTGACATTTGAAGAACGCAAATGCTTGCCATTTCTGGAGCATGAGCATGTTAGTGATTGCCTTTCAACCTCAGCATCTGCTACAGTTTACTGAGAGTGAAAAAAAAAATGATAAAAGCAGGACAGAGGCTGAATTCTTCTTTGTGTTAAGTTGAAATGTTATTCTATCTAGGGAGGTGTACCGTCACACCCAGCTTGTTTTTTGAACCTCTTTCGCTAGAGTGACTGCTGAGCTTTCCTCACATCGCTCCCTTCTGCTTTGACCTTAGTCAACTCATCATCAGGGGTTCCTTTTATCTCTTAGAAAAACGGGTGGTTATGATTGTTCGTCTCTGCACATGATGCGAATGTTTTGCCTCCATATGTTTTCTATTTGGAATGCTGCATTTGCTAACAGACACACACACACGCACTCAGGTTTGGGAGGGACACCACGGATATTTCTGGTTACGCCTGCGATGTTGCTCAAAACACCTCCGCCCACTCAGCTCAGCTGTTTAGGGTCATTCCACAGGAAGGGCCATGTGCCACTTTGACTTTATCCCATGGAGGGACTGTTGTTTCACAGATGACTGCAGTGATCTGTTTCACAATGATAACAAAAGTGTGTGATTTTGGGAAAACATTTACATAATTCTCAGCTCCAAGCAACCACACACAATAGTTAATAGTTCAAATCCTTAGTAACTGGCAGTACTATGACACATTTATCACTCACAGGTTTCCACAGAGGATAACTTCAGTTGTAACTCCTGACTTGCAGCAAAGGACCCGGTTCTGTTTGTCTTTTGTTCCTGTTTTACTCTGCCATTTACTGTCTCTGCAGTAAAATGTCAGAGTGTATGTGACCTGCCCACAGGGGCCACACATGTCATTCAGACGGTGCTCCAAACATTTGCTCACAAGCTTTGGGTGGGTAGGGAAACATGTGACAACATGCACCTCCTAGGGGAGCCACTTCCAGTGCTTATCTTGGAGTGCACCAAATCCTACCATGCCAACCAGCTATGCCACACATGCCAAACAATGAGAAAATTGCTGACATTTGGCTCTCATTTAGACAATTGTCTGAAGTGTGTGATGGCAAACGTAACCCTGTGAACACGACAGATAGGTGTGGGGTACCAGATGTTCAAAGCATTTGCAGTGATGCAACATCTCAATCAGCAGAAAACATTGGGGAGACTCAAAAGCAGTCTAGTTTTTTCCCTTATCTTATCTGTGCAGATAGAGAAGGCTTGAATTGGACTGGTCTGACAGCTACAAGGTGACAATTAAGATAATGTCAAATGTTAAAAATGTCAGCTATCCATCAAGAGTAATCTAACAAGTGTTAATGTTAAACGAGAAAGCTTAAAACATGAAGCTGAAATGACATGAGCCTCCTCTTTTAGTCTTACACATTACAGCATTATCAACAATGCTTTCACAAGTTTAATTTGATCTGTTGGAGTTTGCTGTTGATGATACATTTGAATTCATAACTACAGCATAAAGGTTTTGAACTGTAGAGATGTCCACAGGTGTTTCTTATAAGAGCCAAAGCAGTGATCTCAAAGTTTATATTAGCTCAGGACTAATCCACTTTGAGCATCATCCAAGCTCCCACATATCTTGGCTATGCTCTTGGCAGGAGGGTCCTGGCAGATGTCCTCCTAAGTGCGTATCTCTTTCCTTGGAATATTGTAAGTGAAATGGTTCAGGTAAAGCCAACAATGGAAAATGTCAATGCATTCCATTAGATCAGATTGGAAAGTCTGCAGTAGGCATGCGTACTTAAAATAACAATAGCCCCGCTCTTTTTCTTCGTTGACAGATGACTGAGCTGATATTTGCAGCTATGTTCAGTGGTGCTGGGTTGCATGGCGATTAAGATTATAGCTTCCCACAGAATGTCATGAAATGAAAATAACAAATACATCTTACAGTCACAGAAATAACTGTGACCTACAGAACAAGAGGCAAAGCAAATTCATTTCTTTTTCATTTCCACACATCAAAAACAGAATTTTCAAATGAGCTTTTCCAAAACACAAGAGGTATTCTTGTTAAATTGAGCACCTACAGTATAAGTAATCCCTGCCTATCAGCTACTTAATATGTAACAAGGCTTCTTGCCAGCCTCAGTGCAATCAGATTTGGCCTGGTTCTAAAGACAGTGCCGCTGCTGGCTGTAAGCCAGGCGACGCATGCCTAAGCCCTGTGCAGGGAAGACAAAAGAAATTCTTAAATCTTTGTCAGTTCATTCCCTGTGAAAATGTCAATTGTGTTGACACTATGCCCTGTCTCAGATTTACTTAGCGGACAGACACACGATTAAAAGTACTGACTTTGAAATGTATCATTTGGAGGAAAAAACACAGCATGCAACCTCGTGGTATGTCAAGAGAGACAGTGTTCAGAGTGCAGCAAGAGATTTTAAGCAATTCCTAATTAAAGCAAAGAGAAAAAGCCAAATCACACACTTGAAAGATCAGAGGAGAGTCTCTTCCCCTTTGATCTCGATGTCTGTCCTCTCACACCTTGCCTATGTAGCCTATTTTGAGGGAAAATGAGAAAAATAACCATCACACTTCAAGCCATGTTGTGGAAGAAACATTTGCACTGTTATTCATGCTGAGCCAGTAACAGAGTGCCAAGTTTGTAAATGCCTTCGAAAAAAATTTTAACATTGTGTTTATTAAAAACATTTGCTACACAAACATTTTTCAAACAGGCTCCCACACCCAAATTCTGATACCAAAGCTGTTTTAAAATGATTATATAAAATCAAATAATTCATAATAACAGATACATATATACATTCCTTTACTTATAATAATGCCTGTTACAATACAGCCATGCATTAAAATATACCTTCTAATTCGGGGTTTCAGGGCAGGATTAAACCCCCCCCAATGATATGTTTTGGTTGCTCAATAGTTTCCCTACATTTACAGCAGAAAGTATATGTTTAATATATGGTTAGTTGGGTATGGTTACTAATGTAACGAAATTAGCTTGGCAATGACATGATTTAGGAATAAATCAGCTGTAAAGGCTTGGGAGCAACTTTGTCTGGTTTAATGCAAAGTAAGTGAAACAATCTTCATTACCCAAAAATCATTACTTAGCACAGCAACAAGTGGCGTGTATCCCTTTTCTTCAACACACACAGTTCCATTAAAATGTTGAATAATATTAAATTCTTAATCACGAAACGCTTGATAGCAAAAGTAATTCGACGCTGCTCTTCCTCGACAAAAAAAATGAAGAGTACCTAAACAATAGGTGTTTTAAACGTTGAATTTTTAATCAACGTTTAAAACACCTGAGCTGTAGCCTGGCGCATTGATAGGCGCTCTCACGGGTGAAAGTTTGTCGCTTCGAACAACGTACTGGGTTTATCAAACACAGCATGTGGGTATTTAAAGACACAAAAAAGACAAATATATTTTCCGGCGGTTGTTTTTGCTTCACAGCAGATCTCCAGGGTTTCAGCCGGGGGAGGAGGAGGAGTAGGAGGAGGGGTACGCTGGCCTGACTCCTCCTCGCGACCAGCCTGCTGTATTCCGCCGTTGGAAAAACCGTTATCTAGCATCACTACTTACAACATCTCCACCATCACCGCGGCAAAAAACAAAAACACAAAAACAACGACCTCACATTAGTCATAATGGACGGAATAAGATCAATTCATACTGAATTCACAAATACAAACTCGCTCTCGTAACTTGCGAGGGGCGAAACTTTTCCAAAGCGAAGTCAAAAACGTGGTGGTTCAACAGACTCTGGAATGTGCCACTAATTAAACTGATGCAATAACTCAAAATTGCACTCAGTTTCTGCACTTCTGTCTATTTTACACAGCGTCACAATAATAAAAGTGATTAAATCTGAGACCGACTACGCCATGGATTTGTGAAACAATAGCTGCTGGCGGACTAAAACCAGGGTTGACCCGCACATTTGCCAGTCAGGATGACCAAAAAACACACCGAAAATTGTGAGTCCATTTTGAGTCAGAAAATAAATACAGTTCATCACAGTCGGAAAACTGTGTTTGCTGTCAGTCCGATTCGAGTTTGGCATTACTTGTGTACATATAGGGTTACTTCTGAGACAGGCTCTATTTCTGCCTAACGCAGGCGTAAAATGTCGCCCTGACAGCTGTAGGGGTAAAACATTTGACGGACTTATGTCTCCCGGAGCGAGAGGAGAAAACATATGCCAATATCGATATTTTTCCACTTACAGTGAGTTGAGAGCAGAGTGAGGAGGCAAGCCAGACGTGTTATCGCCATCTTGGAGTCGATGCAATGCTCTCGGTGGCTGGCCGTACATGCGCAAACTAGCAGTGGTGTGGATGGGGAGAGAGAGAGAGCAAGAGAGAGAGAGAGAGAGAGACGTAGACACAGAGTGGGAGAGAGAGAGGGGGAGGGGGTATCTATTATATTAGGTTTCCATGGCTACCCAAAGCATCATTCACACAGGCAAGAATTTATAGTTGACACTATGTGGGAGGCTTTTACTGCTGTAGGTAGGCAGCAGCTGCAGGCTCAGATAGGAAAACACCAGCTAATATAAGCGAATATTGTAATACAACAAAGTATATTAAAATCACCACATTCCCAACTTTTCTCATAAAAACAATAAAAGCAATCCTAGAAAAAGAGCCAGGCAATATTACATCTATAATTACTGATGCCATAGGACCCACATACTCAATAAGCAGACTCTGGTCCAGATCCCAGCCAAAATAAAATTTCACCTAGGCAACACAAATTTGACCACAACCTGACCTAACTGCTTATGAGTTCATCATTATCCTGTCCCCGTCATGCTATTAGCTGCAATTGGCAAGCTTGTTGTTGGAGGTAGCTCAGGTTGAAAAGATGAAATGATTATCAACCTTTTATGACCAAGTTTAAGGACTTGGTTACACAACAAAGGTATCATTTTTCTCATTGATGCATTCATAGTGTGTTTTGTTATACTTAGAGCACTCACTTAAAATACAATTCCAGAAATGTTGACACTGGAAATTTTGTGAGTGGGCCTGTAGGACTCCAAGGCTATTAAGAATGATAATTTCACAATAAATGAACTTAAAATGAATTATTGATAATAATTCATTTTAATTAATAATTATTAAATTAATTAGCTAATGAATTAACTGCAGACACATGACATATTTCTATAGGACCTTTGCAGGAATATTATAGTAGTTTTTCATAAAGTGTTCTTTCCAAGAAAATAAACATTAATTTGTGATTATGCTCCTATGTGATGTATGTAAGGCTATTTCTGTTGCCATAGAAAAATATGATGTTAAAAGTTGAGCTTGGCAGCCTGTCACTACAATGACCCATGGCATACGCCAAGCTTTCAATAAAATATTCACTAACCATTTTCCCCCTGTTGCAAATCATAGTCCTGTCCTGCAGACCCGCTCATATGTCTGAACCCAGTGACAGTCACTGTAGCCCCATCTGCCTAGAGCTCTCTTGCCTCGCTCACATGACCGTCAGTCCAGTTTTGTCATATGTGGCTTGCCATTCCAGTGATATTACTTGCATACATCAAGCCATTTCTACCACCTAGCCCGGCTCCAAATCAGTGATGGCTCCTGATATTGCCTTCTGTGACATACTGTGCATTCTCCTCAAAATCATGAAATCGTAACCAGAAATTTCCATCTGTACTGTATTTATACCCATTCTCCACAAATAAACATTGTGTATCAGTCTAGTTCAATGCTATATTTATCAGCCACATGTGAGGTGCACACCACTCACTGTGTCCTAAATATATCTCTGTTTAATTGTGCTAGCATGCATACTTACTGCATTACGTAACAGATGTAAATCTGTATCTCTAGCAAGATTCTAACACAAATCAGGTGTACTTGTTTTCACCACAGTGTTGCCTTCAGGCTCTGTTCTGTACATTTGTGTGATAACACATCACACATCAAGAAAAGATGGAAATGATGGATAAACACCAATTACAGTAATTATTATTATTATTATTATTATTATTATTATTATTGTTGTTGTTGTTGTTGTTGTTGTTATTACACATATTATTTTGATTAATATGTGTAACATGGATTGCCTTAATATATATAAATGAGCTTGTCTACTTCTAAAATCAGATATAGCTAATGGGTAGTTCTGGAAATATTACAAGTCATGACACATATAGAACAAGCTAACATGAACACATCATTAAAATAATTACACTACTGAGTATGATAATGTGTGACACATGACATTTTAGTACTCAAACATCTCCCTTTTCATTTATTTATTGGTGATATAACAAACAAACAGTGGTGGGTGGAGTGCAGGCAAAAAACAAAACAAAGGCCTTCAGGGGGGCACTGACCACAGCATGCCACCGCTGCACTACGCAATGTCTTCAGCCACCTCTCCACCTGAGGGGGGCTCAACCAGGAAATGCACCACATATGAAGCATCCACTACCCCTCCTGGACAGCCCCCCTCTGGGAAGGCAACCTGGTAGAGGTTTTTTATTTATTTATTTATTTCATGAGTGCACTAAACCACCCTAACACCCCTCATCATGACATCATGAATGATGTCATAGTCGATAATGACATCATGAATGAGAGCACCATTCCTCCAATCACCTCCAAATTTGCCATAAACATGGTTCAGGGGTCCGGCATTTGCATAGGGTGCTTTTCATTTTAATTTACATTTCTATTTTATTTTTTATTTGCATTACCAAATTATAGTAGTGGGAGACATGAATGGAACCACCCTAGCATGTCACAGTTGTTAATGACATCATGAGCCGCAACGCAAAGCACCAGAGATTGGCTCAAACAACTGTGACATGCTAGGGTGGTTCCATTCATGT
>OMOW01050447.1:2453-13046 GCA_900312555.1 Lamprogrammus exutus
ACGAGATTCCGATCTGTGACTGGAGTTCAGACGTGTGCTCTTCCGATCTCTCGGCTGAGATATATAGCATCAATACAAGCAGGCAGGAATTCCCCCTCGTCTGCCTGATAGATATTTAAATTTCCACTGTGACATTTGACATAACGTCTGCACAGCTACAGCATAAGAGCCGTAGCAGTTCTATCTTTCACGGAACACAGCTGCGTTCTCATTTTACAGTGTTTTTCTCTCTCTCTCTGTCTCTAAAAAGTAAATGGCGTGACTCGAGAGTTGAGTGCTGAGTGTTGAGTGAATTGTTAGATATCAAAGAAGTGAACACACACACACACTCCCTGGTGCTGTGACTCCAGCAGGAGAACGACTTCTCCCCGCTGAAGAAAGTGAGTCAGGGTGAGTGGGATGGAGAGAGGAGACAGAGTGAAGGTAGTGGGCTTCACTGGGAGGAGTGGTTGTCTTTCCCACCTCTCCTCGGTTTACACAAAGTGAATCACAATTCCATTATTGTTCATTCGCTGGATAAAATTGAGAACCCCCAGATTAGCTGTTGCATAAATGTAGATGTTCGTCAAATGCAGGATTATGAGAGTTGATTAATCAATTCTGAGCTTGACACATGAGATGAGCGAGGGCTGTAACTTAACACCACAGGTCAGCTGCATCCATATGTGGTAAGTGATTACAAGTTGCAGAGGTAACCAAGGGTCTGTCAGTTGTACAATGTGGTCAAACAGAACAGCCGCACATCCATCAGTTGTTGTCATGGCTGCCATTTGTGATTGAGGCTTTGCCCCACTCAGAGGTTCTCCTCCCGAACACGAAAAAGGTTTTAGCTGGAACCCGTTTAGCCATGGTTGGATTTAATTGTGGAAAGTCGAGAAAAAGACTTCCATACAAGACAGCTGAGATACGATGTCTCCAACATCATTGGCTGCAGTGGATGTTGGTCACCTTGGAAGATACTGCAGGTAGTCAGAAAATGAACTAATCCCTTGCTGCCATCCCCAGGCTCTTTCTGACTGGCTGCTTCCTCGCAGCATTGCAGCTTGCGCACATCTAGTTACTAAACTACAAAACGCAGATCTGAAACCCGATGCCCTTCGAGCCTCTATTTTACCTTTGCGGACACCCCTGGCGGAGACTGACGGAGACTGACAGAGACTGACGGAGACTGACGGACAGAGGGAAAGGTGAGGAGAGAAAAAGGAACACATGAACAAGAGCTTTTTCTTCTGCGTTTAGATTTGAATTTTGCGGGATGCTTTTTTTTGAAGAACAGTCAAACAATACTCGCAACAAATATTCAGACATGCAACATTGACAGCGACATGTTTGCAGCCATACATAGTCAATGTAGCGAATCCTCCACGATCAGGACTTGGATGGCTCCTCTCTTTGATACATAAAGATCTTTGGCAGGATTGGCAGAAGTAAGATGAAATCAGATTATGTTGAGTTAAGGCTCCAAATGTCAGCATCCAAACTCTAAAATCTGACAAGGAATCTAATGAGTGAACATTATCACATTTTGTCATAATTCAAGTATATGAAAAAACAATCCATTATATCAAATAATCACCCAGCCCCTACATGTTGTATGAAATAAAAGTATTCAGTAGTTGCGTCGTAGAGCTGCTTTGTTGTTTTTGGTTGTGGTTTGTCCCTCATCAAATAAGCGCATCCAAGACCGGCTGTGTTTTCAGGACAGAGCAGTGACGATGATCGATGTGGACATTCTTTGGAAGATTACAGACCTGAGTCAGACCCGCCTGTCTCTCATTTATTAATACATTGACTAAAAAGAACCTCAAACTTTGCTCTAAGATTGAATGCTGAAACTTTCCAGGCTGAATCGATCTTCTGGTTAAAATTTTAATATTACATTATATCGCCTATTTTCATTAACATAGGTAATAAATGATTCCGTAGCCCTTAATCAGTTCAGTTTACATTGGTGAAAAATGAGTCTTGTAGCTCGCTTGCATTTGGCTCTGAACAAAGAGAGAAAGCTTGGACTGGATCTTGGCTTGAGTGGGCTCCTGGCGAGATGCACTGTCACTATACAAGAGATTATGATAAATAATGCACAGTAACATATTGCCTCCAAGCATAGTTGTACTAATATTTCATCACTGACCCACACTGTTTGACGTGTTTAGTGTTTCGGCAGAAGCAGTGTGAAGGCAATTGTGATAATGTTGCTATTGCGGTGGGTTTATGAACACACGTCACGGAAGAGAGTTGGACGGTCTGAATGATAGTAAGGCTGGGCCGACGCTTCCTGACGTTGTTGTATTTTACAGTATACGCAGCGTGGAGGTCATTGACTCGGCCAAGGAGGTTGTGCTTATATTTGCATTTGTTTGTCTGTTTTTCCACCAGGATATCTGAAAAACCAATAGATGGATTTTTTATTACATTTAATAGAAAGCTGGGACTTCACTTGGGTCAAGACAGAGATTAAGAGATGCACGCAGGAATTTTTATCATTTTCTTGAACCTCGCAAGGTCGTCCATTTGTCAACATTATTGTCAATTTTTTTTTATAACCAAGTGATTAATGTTATTGGATAAAAAAATAGGGTTTTGTATACTATGATGGACTATCAACAGGTACAATTTAGCCCATATCCAGATCTTTATTGGGATCTGGCAGGTTACAAAATATGCTCGGGCAGAGTCACATTTATGGCCTCACTTTACATTAACAAATAAGTCTAGAAACATGCTCGTGCCATCAATGTATAGCTAAGATGATGCTGACTCAGCAGTATAATACAGCTGTGCTGTGCTGAGTTTCAACAGGTACAGACATAAATCCAGAAGAATATGGTGTCCACATTAGTGCTGTTCAAAAATAAATAAATTCAGATCTGATTTCAAGGTAATGATATGACAATGCTGGCTTTATATTGGCAATAAGTGTGAAATCACTAATGGGCCGTTGCAGAGCTAGGTAGTCTGTGTGCCCCCTAGTTTTGATATGAACCTGCTCAGTGTAAATGTATGTCACACTTATGATCCATAAACAGTTGCGGTTTTGGTTTAATCTCAATAAGGTGATTAAATTCTACAATATTGTTCAAGCTGCGGATGTCATCACAGCAAAATGAAGGCAAAGAAAATTGCTGTCTGCACCCTAAAAGCAAGGACACTTGGGAATCTGTTCAGACATCTTTTAGGTTGTCATCTAAGTAATCAGAAAAGCGAGGATGTTTGTCTCCTGGGGAAGATGATACATGCAGTGAACAAGCGAACAAACCTCTCGCTGCCATCATCAGCCTCTCGCTGACTGACGGCTTCCTGACAGCACTGCGGTAAATGCACAAGCAATTACTCTACTAACTGCAAACATTTTGACGTCTGGTTTTTGCATGTCCAGACACCACCGATGAAGACTGTCAGAGAGGGAGGAAGATGAATAAGAATGTATTTAGAGCCTAATTTACTGGATGTGTGTGCTGAGCTGACACTTTACCTGCAGAAAACCCGCCGAACATTCCTCATAATCAATAATTAGACATGCAAGAACATTGATGGTGACGTGTTTGCGGCCATGCATAGTTAATCTCTCCCAGATCAAGCTTGGATGGCTCCTCTATCTCTCTCTCTCTCTCTCTCTTTGGATCCTCTTACTATTCCTTATTTTGATCGCGCCTCCCCTCTTCCCTCTTCGCTCTCCAACATACGATATGGTGCTGATGACATATATGAATTATACATGGGTAGCCCCCTCTTATGTAGGCTAGTGAGCTGCAAGGCCTTTCCTCTTAACTTGCCAAGCGGGGCAGAGCCCAGGGGCAGGAAACCGAAACGCCGAACCGTCAACGGAGTGAAAACACGACAAAAATCCATTGGTGCAGTTCGCAGTTGCGTCTCTCGCATCGTAAGTCATCAGCATGACCACGTTGCCTGGAATTCAGGTGACAACAGGAGCCCTGTGTCTGTGAATGAGCCCAGCCAAGGTCCCCCTCATGGCAGATGGAAGGACCCTCCAGCAGGGTGTAGGATCAGGCCTGCCCCCCCTGGGTCCTGGATCTCTTTCTGGGTAACGAGTCCACGACACGCTGGGCTTAATAAGGATCTCTGCTTATTTTTTTGTTGTCTCAATGGCAGCACAGTTTTTTAGCTACAGTAGAAAAACCTCCAAATCAACATTGTTCATAAACATTAATTTTGATAAATGTCATTAATCAAGTAAAAATACCCCAGATTTTCTGCTTCTTTTCTTCTCTATTTTATATCAGTGTAAACAAAATCCCTTGTGGTTTTGTTGTAGAGACAAAATAAGCAATATGAAGATGTCACTTAAGGCTCTGAAAATGAATACGGGACATTTGTCATTGTTTTTTGATTGATTGACTTGAAAAAAAAATCATTTAACATTAATCAAACAGATTCAGTTTAAATAATAATTGGTTACAACCCTAACTTTGGTTACAGTTAGACCACACGATGATAGTCACAATCACATATTTGCCGTTGTCTTTTTCTCTGTTCATACAAGTCAAGAATGTTGTTCATAAAATTAGGAGAAATTTAGAAAACGAGTGTGTGTGTATTGTGTGCTGTTGCATCATTCATGCCAGGGTTTGGAACCAATGCCTGCCTGGCACGTTGACATGGACTGGACTTGACTGTATGCTGCACTGACAAAAGCACATTCAGGCCGGGACAATGGGGAGCTGACAGCTTGGGTTGTGTTTATCACTTTTGCTCTCTCCCTCTCTCTCTCTCTCTCTCTTCGTCTCACTCCCTCCCTTCGATTGTGTTTGCTGTCTCAGTCTCTTTCCATTTATATTTCATCAGTCTGTAAGCACCAGCACAGCTTCATGCGTGGAGTCTGTTTGTCATTTTAAAGAGAATAATTGAGGATTACTGAAGCTGCCTCGGTCATTAGATAAGGTGTGTCATTCAGTCATCAGGTTGGCGATGATGTGACTGTTTTTGTGTCGTCGTGAAAGCACCGTCTCTGGTTTTAGTGTGCCCTCGTTGACGCGTGCGGTGCCGTATTTGTCGAGGATGATTATAGGGATCGTCTGTCTCCTCATTGGACACACGATGAATCACCACCGACCGTGACGGATTTAGTCAAGATTTAGATATGACGTCGACGGTCGGATCACAAGCAGCGTTTTAGCCTCATACATCAGTTCAAACCGCAGTTGCCTGAAATGTATTCATCCCTCTGACTCACATTTGTCTTGATTGGCAATGGTGATGAAAAAGTATATCCCAGTTGTATGTGTAAATGTCAAAAATATGATATAATAACTACGGCTGGGTATCAGAAACAACAACTTTATAGTACTGACTGCAATGCTGTGCCATTTGATGTCTAGTTTTGAAACCCAAGTAGTTAATCTAGTCAAATTAAATGTCTTATATAGGGGTTTTCAACATCAATTAATCTGTTGACTAGAGCTCAAAGTGATGTCTGAACAACAGATAAAATGATTTTACACGTAGACTCGTCGTTCCTGCATCTTACCTGTATAATCGATCCTTCATTGGAACCATCAGCTCCTTCCCTGTTGCAAGATTTCGCACAACCGGGAGTGTGTTGCTCCAAAATGAATGCAGTTGGATATATTCTCCCAAACAAACGTGTGTGTGGTTATGCATCCTTCAGAACCATTTTTTTTATTGGGGTCAATAATTAATTGTAATGTCATTGAAATGATACAGAGAAAAGCATTTAAATCTTCATATTTGTGAAGGTGGAAAACGGACAATTAGCACTGTTTTTACTTGATGAATTACTAAAACAATCACCAGTTTTTAATTAATTTAATTTTCAGGCGATCAAATAATCAATAGTTTCAGCACCGGTCTCGAGATGTTGTTTTTGTTAAAGGGGCCATATTCTACAGATTTACGCATTCTCGTTTTGCAAATAACACATTCCTGTGCTCTTTACTGCAGCACCACTATGCACACTGAGTGAAAACTAGCTGTTTTTTTTAATTATTGTCTCTTTAAGCCCCCCTCACCCCTCACACACACAAAAAGCTTGCTCTGTCCTGATTGATCAGCTGCATTTGTGAAACACTGATGGAAGTAAAAGACAAAGCATTCATGGCAGTTCAGGGCCTCAAATTTAGCATCTTTGACAATGCTCAACGCACATTCCCTTCTATATTTCACTATAAAAATGAGGAAAATAACAAGAAGAGTGAAATGTTAAGGATCACGTATCGGAGTCAAAGCTCAGGTATTGATACTGAATGACGCCAGATAAACGCACACGTCTATTTAAGCTTGACTGGTTATGAACCCACACAGGTTTTATGTTCATGCGAGAAACGAGGTACAAATGTCTAACCCAGTGCAGTGAGTCATCCTACAGAGGCAGTGCACATGTAGCAGCAGACTGTCGGTGGCAGTGAAGGGGAAATTATGGCCGACACAAAATGATCTGTCCTCCACGCATCGCCAGATCAGGTGTAATACCCGCGCTGAGGATGACGGGTTGGTCTGCGAGTGTAGGAGTGTAGTCGTCTGTTCTCGTCCCTCGGCTTTGGCTGTGACATCTGATAGGCTCGCTGTTGTGTTATACAAAGTAATGGAATGCATGGAAAGCATATGTAAAGATCGACGCAAGCGTGGGAGTTTGTAAGTTCAAACATGTTAACATGAATGCTTCTTCTTGGGGTTTGCAAATGACTGATTCAGCACTTTAGATGGTTTGATGTGATTTTGAACGCACCCCTCTAAAATCCTAAAGTCATTTTTCAGAGAATTTGGCTTGTGAAAGTCTTGATATTTCTTCCAAGTTTACCAATTTATGTGTTGTGTTTCTTGAAAATTCTTTACTCTAGAAAGATTAAATAAATCTTGGTGCAAATTTTTTGTAGAAAATACATTTAGAAAAGAAATACAAAAAGACATTTCTGGAAAAATGAAATTCAAATAAAAATCTAAAATAAAATGCATAAATAAAATCCTTTAGAGGTCTGCAAAAAAGAAAATAATCTAGAAAATAACAATAAAATGACAAAAAAAACTTCTGGAAGACTCTTCCGCACTTCGTTCTTGTCACGTGAGCCATTTTAATTGAAGGCATAACGCACGCTCTGTAAACAAACAAGGTCCAAAAAAACGGTGCTCTGTTCTGTAAACAACAAACCCAGAAACACTCGGCAGAAATGTCAAGATTTTCAGGAGCCAAAATTTGTCGTCCTCTCCAGGAAAAGACGCAGCGTAGATTTTTAAGTGGGAAATGAAGCCAAATCGAATTAACAAGTAAAACGACCAAAGCGACCTTGGTCTCCAGAGTGTAATCTTGGCAGAGAAGGACGCCTCTTTCTGTTTGGTCTTCTTCTGTCGTGTGTCGCCTCGTCCCTCACTTGTTTCGAGGTTTGTGTCGTTTTTGTTTACCTGTCTCATTTCACAAAAGGGCTGTGTTGTTTTTCCTCCTTTGTCTCATCGCCGTCCCACCTTGCGTCACTCGTCCGTTTCGCACTTCGGCGTTCTTTCGCTCTTTCCGTTTTGTGTCGTCTCTCCCTCTCTCGCCCTCCTACGTCGCTCCCTGAGCCGTGACAGATGTGCCCGCTAAAAGCTTAGCAGAGCATCTTCATTCCTCGCGCGGCTGTGTCATTACATTTAACCCATTTCCATTTTTAGGCTGTTCTCCGAGCCGGAGGAGGTGGTTCTGCTGTTCTCGCCGAGAGTTAGAGGAGAGATTGAGGAGTCGCTCGCTCATCTCTGAGCCAGAGAGAGGGGAGAGGAGAGTGGAGTGGAGGTAGTGAGGAGGTGGGTGTGTTTCTTGACCTTCCCTCTTTTCCTTTAGAGAGGCATCTGTTAGTAAAAGAGTGAAAACACAGAAAAGCTTCGTGTGCGGAGAGGAAGCACCATTTATTTCCTGCGCGAACCAAATGGCTTCAGTATAGTTTTTGTCTCTGCGTGTGTGAGACTTTTTCACTGCCTTTGTCAAGCACTCATTTTTCATGGCAGCTTTCCGTGCGTTGTCACGAAGGGTGAGGGTGACGGGGATCAGCCAACTGAAGAGAATCGTTCGCTTGATGAGGTTAAAAAGGCCAATTGGCTTATCAATAAATCCATGATGTGATCTTCACCTTTGCTTTAAGTGTGTGTGAGCCATGTCTTTCCCCGTTTGCTCCATCTATGCGTCACCGGCATGACAGAATGTGAGCAAAAATGACAAAGCGAACTAGAATGAGCGACATGGTGGATGAGCTGGCATGTACAACAATAAGGTTATAGTGAAGCGAGAGATGAGGTTAAGGAGAAGCTCTCGAGTTGCCAGTGGATCTACGCTCAAACAGTTATTCTGACCTTGAGCTCTGGGTACTGAATGAAAGAATAAAATTCCAAACAACCCGGTGAAAATGAATTTCCTCTCACGCTCAGAGTGCTGACGACTCACAGTAAAACCACTGCTCCCTCACATTGGAAGGCGTCAGCTGAGGTGGGTCAGGCATCTGATCAGGATGCCCCCTGGATGCTTCGCACGGGAAAGTCATGCCGGCACATCCAACTGGGAGGAGGCCGCAGGGCAGACCCAGAATACACTGGAGGGATTATATTGTGTAATGAGATCTATATATATACACAGTATATGTAAAAACCTTTCTTTCTTCCCCGTTGGATGTGCATGCATATATATTTATATATATCCCATCTGCTCTTGGAGCCCCTCAGGATACCTCCGGCAGATCTGGAGGAGGTGGCTGAGAAAAGTACAGATGGGTTCATGGATCGATTTTTAACTGCGCCCTCCATTCTCATCATACACAAACCCTCTCAGACTCTCGTATGGTGGCGCATCCTTTGGTTGTGCAGCCAAGAATGTTTAGAAATGGGTATGAAAATAAGAAATGATGCCATTTGTTTCGAGAAAAAAGCATCACTTCAGATTTTACTGGACAACATTCTCCATTTATATGGACTATTTCAGATGTTCACGTCTGTGTAAGAATCTCCTCCAGTCAACGCAATGGTGTATTTTTTTACTTCCACATCAGTCGCTATGTTTACATGCACTCAATACTCCGCTTACTTCTCTGTACTGTAATTAAGGCAAAAATGCATTTAAGCCCTATAAAAGGACTCCACCTGTTGAGGAAATGCCTGTGGAGGTTGCTCACTCCAAGATGTTTACACGCCTGAAATTTACAATCACTTCATGATTTATTGCCTTAATCGCTGTATAGTCAAACATTTAACATGCATGTAAACATATTGAGTGACCATGGTTCAGCCTTGAAAACTCTCCTGCCTTATAATTGATCAACTTTGAAGAATCTGACTGAAATTCATCCAGTGCACTACTCACTGTGTGCTGTGATGCAACCTGCCCACTTTGAGCACATTTCAACCAGAAAAACGGTAGAAGATGCAGAACATCAAAGAAATCCACTTTCCTTTTGACTCCCTAGAAGCCATTATGTTCCACTGCTTACTCAGAGTGTAGTGGATGTTGAGCTGGTTTGCTTTCTTGGCGTTTAAAGGCTTAATAATGGATCATTTATCATAGAGTGATGCACGAGAGCAAATCGACGGTGAATAAGAATGATCTTGAGCTGTAGGAGGATTCACGGTCACTGCGCTTCCTGTTTCTGTGGGCTTTGTCTACCTGAGAGCAGAGCTGATTTCAGCCGAACGTGTCGTTGAAACCAGATGGAGAACGCTGGATGTCAGCTGCTTCTATACTTCCCACAGAGCGATGGAGTCCGTCAGAAAATTAGGATTAAAAGATGACGGCTAATGAGCTCAGAGATGTCACACCAAGCTGTTACGAGCAGATAGCGTTTGCTCCTCTTCCCCTCTCCTTCGTCGTCATCGTGTTATCCGTCGGCCAGACCATCTCACCCCCCTTTGTCCTCGCCACAAAACCATCTGGTAGAGAGCTGTGGGCATCTCTGTCCCCGTGTCCTTGCGCGGGTATGTTGCCAATCCGTCCGTTGACTTTCATCATTTGCTGTTGTCCTTTTGAGACAGATACCTGCCTTTGCTCATGTAACATCTGTCAGGATATAAGACCAGATGTTGGATCAGAGTTTTGTTTTCTTATTATCACGATGTAACAGAAATGTTGTTCCTCCCTGGCGTTAAAGGCTAAATTGCGGTTAAATGGTAAAATAAACAGCAACCGTATCGGTCAAAACTCACCAATGATTCTTCAGTGTGACCTTTGTCTGAAAGCACCAAGAGGTCCCCAGTTTTATTGATGTTTAATTAGAGCATAGATTTTGTATCTATGCTGCAAACATCTTCAAACTTTGCTTTTTCTTCTTCACGTTGCCTCCAAATGTATGGCTGCAATGAATTTTTTTATGTTACTGATTAATCTATTGGTTTGTTTTTCAGTAATTGACCACTTGTTTAGTTACAAATTTCCAGAACCCAACGAGATGTAATCAGACATTAGATATATGATCTGTTGAGACAACATCATCTAATCATTTCAGCTTTATGAAGAATCATTCTCTATAAATTCTAATATTTAGTGTCTCTCATTTCGTACTGCTTTCCTACCCCCCCCCCCCACCACCCCCAATATCCACCCCCACTCAAATATACACACTTAAGCGAACAACCGCCCCACACCGCTGCACCACGAACGCCACACAA
>OMOW01050516.1:7809-17958 GCA_900312555.1 Lamprogrammus exutus
CAGGCTGTGCAACTTTGTAAAAAGAATTCCTTATCAAATTTTCCTATGAATATGAGCACATTCAGGGGGAAGCGACACAGATTGTTAAGGAATTCTTTTTACAAAGTTGCACAGCCTGCCTCCTCTGATGATTTCCACAGTCTGACCACAGAACAACGTTTGTCTGTTCCATTAATCTCACTCATTATAACACCAAATGTCTACACCTATACTAATCTAATTTGAAATGAAAACAGCTCTGCAAAGAATACCAATAATTCCCGGCAAAGCTTGAATCACAGGACACTGAAAATGGTGTTAGTTTTCCATGGGAAAAAATGTTTGAATCTTTTTCCTTAAGTCAAGTTTGATACATTTTGTTGTTTTTGGACTTTTGTCTTCCTCTGTGAATAGCTTTGTCACAACTCCAATTTGAATATCAAAATTTGAGGGATCTTTGCCAAAAATGTTGTTGATATCATATATATATATTTAAAAAATTAATGTATCTGATATATCAAAATTTATATTTTTTACTCTTAAATATGAATATTGGTCAGACTCTAATCAGGGCAGCACCCAGTCTTAGCCCACAGCATGGAGACACACACTGCACAGAGCCTGACAGGTTAATCGTCTTACCCTACGGTTGGTAAACGCAGAGTAACACTCCTTCACCATAACAGCTTTGATTGTCTCAGGGTCAGCCACCATTAGCACAGGTTGTCGTGACTCGTACATCCTTTAAACAGAATGATGTCATTGTAAAAACAAAAATGAGATTAAATGCATATTCATAACACAACAAATACATCATTGGGTGCGTGTTGATATCAAATTTTCTGAAAGGTTTGGGAAACACAAGTATACTGTTTTAGCGTTAGAATTAAATCTATACATGCAAATCCAACTGGCTATTATAATGGCCTATGTGAAGGTATAATGGTCAAGCCCGCTTTATCCACGAGACAGGAAATGCAGCATGATGTGGTCATGCTGCATATTTTACAAAACAGGAAGAAGATCAGAAAAATACTTAAAAAAAGAATGAAAAACACCACAGTTAAAATAGCCACACTAGAAAAACGGAAAATAGATCAAAGAATATAAATTATTAGTTACATGTGTTAAAATGCTAATTAAATGTGTATGTGATATACAAGTTAAAATATATATATAAATAAATAGGAATCAAAAGCCTACTTTCCACCTTTAAATTAATAATTTATGGTTGATTACATGTTTTATTCCAATGTAATAAAATCATATTTAATCAAGGTTCCAAAACAATTTTTTTATTTTAAAAGCTTTACTGCTATATGGAGTGAGGTCATTTGATAACAAACTCATACACACCAAACTTTAAGCCTATTTTATGATTTCATTTCACAGTATAAATACTTAAAGCTATCCAGTTTGTCATCTGTAACATTTTCATTTACATTGACAGATAAAACAACAACTTACCCCCAGAAGTCCCCATATTTGCTGCGACACTCACGGTCAGCTGCGAGTATTCCCTACAGGGCATTACAGGAGAAGGGGAAAGGTCGGTTAGAGGGGCATTCAGCTTCCAACTGATATCAGAACAGATAAGGCAGACTGTGCCTCAGAATGATTTAATAACAGGGTCATATTCTTTCATTTCATTTTGTCTTGAGGAGGTTGTGTTATTAGAAATATATAATCCTCATTAATGAATAAAACCAAAGGCGGATTCCATTGCATTAGAGGGACTTAAATTAAACAAATCCTTAATTCCCAGTTAATCAAATCAATGTTTATGTTATATCTGTGTGTAATTCATGATCACCTACATTGCGAAAGTGTAGCACTGTTCCAACGAAAGGAAGGGGCCTCGGTCCAGGAATTCCCAGCTTTTTGAAGTGGCTGTATGGCCAAATGGCATACCTGCGAAACAGACAGAAGTGACACAGCTGCAATGTTGTTGTGTTTATAGGCCGTATGAAATACAACCTCTTCTAAATAAAAGCCTCAAACGTCCATAACATTCTGCTAGATTTATACTTAAGGATAAAATACTGAATAAACGCAGATCTTTGACAAGTGAGATAAAAGTAAAGATCGAAGTGTTTAGGAAATAATAACAAGAAAAATAACTCACAGCAGGGACAGAGAGAGAAACAATACCAGCAAAGTCCAGGTGGTCGCTGAGAAAAAGCTTAAGTCAAACATTCTGACACTGTGAAGTGTAACTTGTTTCCTGACTGAGCGAAAGAGGAAAGAATTTGTGAAAAACAAGACAGAGCTGCGCCGAGGGGGAGGAGCCAGGAAACAAGGGAAGGAGACGAACCTCACTGCTTTTTATGGGAAGTGCACAGGTAACACAGTACGAAGAACAACTCTCTTAGGTATGTGGCAAGTCGCTTCGTGAGACCGGATATACAAATTAAATATTAAGACTGTTAATATATATGAGCTGTAGAGAACAATTAGGCGCAATTGAGTTATTTTGGCCTCTCTCACTCTCCGTCTAAAGTTTGTTTTTATTTTCGCAACAACCGAGGCTACGACTTTGCCTGCTTTGTTAAAACAACAAAAAACAAATGTATAGTTAAAGGTAAATAAAAGTTGCAGTTGTGGAACAGAGAAAAGCAACAAATGCCATCACATGCTTGGAATTTATTTCTCCACTAAAAAACAGAATTATTTGTTGATATGTATGAATTTGTAGTATGTCGTTTTCTGTCAATCTGGCTCTAGGTTGAAAGTTCACCACCTTGTACAGTATTACTTATGCAACTCCAAGGTGAAGGCTGTTGATGGCATTATCATGTGCTGCCTTGAGTTGTGTTGCTCCTCCCTCAATCATCAGTGTGCCAAAGTTCTGCAGTAGTAACATAATTGGTGCCTCAATTACAGCTGAATATATCACAGGAGAAATAAACAATATAAAATGAATTGCCTCCGTACGCTACCATTTACATTTCTTTAAAGAGGCCAAAGATGACTAAAACTGATTTACTTTGACACCAGCTGTTGATTTAAATATGATTATGAAACCTCAGAACTTCATAGAAGAAAATGACCTGATAATTTACACTGCGTTTTCATGGAGCGTTCAGTGCAACCAAGTAGATTTATTTAAAATAAAGAAAAGTATAGGGTCTTTGACTATTAGTTTGTGTCATGACTGCTTTCACAAATGTATGTCTTCAGATCAGATACTCTGGATGATAAATGATAGCTGTTTATAGCTGCACGGGAAACATGCTGGGTGATGCATCACAGATCAAATTTATGGCCAAAACATTTGCTTGAGAAAATGTATCTTGGCCCTGCTACAGTACGTTTTCACAACCAAATATTAGTAAAGCTTGTTAGAAATTTGTACAGAATCAGAATGTCTTCAAATTGCCTTCCAAATATTGGTATTAGTCTTAAAAGTCTAATGCAAATGTGAGGCTTTCCCAAACTACACTGATGGATGGTCCTCCTCTGAGACGTGTCTCCATTGTCTCAGCAACTGCATCCACAATGGTCCTCATGTCCTCTGTCTGCCTCGCCTCATCTTCTGACACAGGGCAGAGCCGGGAGAACGTCTGGTCATGAATATGTAGAGGAAGAGGTCCACCACAGGGTAGAGCAAGAGGTGAGACACCAGCTCCAGGTAGGGCACATCCTCTCCAAAGGATAGAGACTCCAGGAGGATGCTGAGGATGAAGTGGAGGATCCCCTGCACTGTCTTCTTTCTCTCTGGAGGTGGAGGTGTGGACCTGGAGCAGAGCAGGGCCCTCCAGGAGTGATGGCAAAGAAGAGCAGAAGAGCAGGACCACACAAGACTGCCTCACACTGCTCCAGCAGCTGTGCCACTGTGGGAAGGCTGCCAGGAGGTGGCGCCCCTGGACTATGCACACTATGAAGGTGATGTTGGAGTTGATACTGAAGTAGAGGAGGATGCTGGTGACATCAGAGTGCAGGACTGTACCACTTGATTCTTGAGGGTGCTCAAAAAAACTGGTGATGTCAGAGACCAGCAGGCTGACGACAAAGGCTCAGAAATGATCAATCAATCATATCTCTAGTTTATTTTACTTCCCCACTGTGTTTCTTGTGTGAAATGTGAATCATTGCACATGAAGGAAAATATTAAGTTTAAAAGAGGAACATGTTTTCAGGCATGTTTGCTTTTTTCAATTAATTTATCGATTGGCAACAAAGGGAATAAAATAATTGGCCTATGATTCATGTAGGTTTGATTTGTATTCATTCTGCTTCAAAATCATTCTAAGACAGTCAGTGCACAAATGAGAACAAACTTACAGCAGCACAGCACAGAGTAACAAAAAAATGCAAAAATCCAACACATCCTTTGCTGGTTTAATCTTGGTCGTGGAAGATCTCAATGCCTTTTTCAGCTGCTGTTGGCCTGTCAGTAAGCCGACGGATATAGATTCCCCGGGCACAGGGAAGAATTTCTCTGTATTTAGTAATGAATTATGCAAGACTGGAGGACCAACAGGATTTCAGCTTTTAGTTAAGTAGGTCACCTTATCTATTGTTTGCTTAACAAAATTTAAATCTATTTTTTTACATTTTCTGACAGTTGCGATACTTGCCAGGTGTCCTAGCGTACTTCCCCAATTTTTCCATACAGAAGAACTTGGCTGGAGCATGACTCCTGTTTTTTTGTTTGTTTTTTTAGGCTACTTCATTGTTGCTGCTGTGTTTCAACATTAGATTGGTCAATTTAACATCAAAACAGTCTTCTACTTCTCCATTTCCCACGGGTAACTCAGAACATCCATAATCCTGTTGTTTTAGGTACTTCTCCACAATCACTGTACTTCCTCCTTTCTCTCGCATGCAATTTAATACACGTTTATTGATTTAATACACATATAATTTTCTCTCTGGATTTACTCCTCTTCTTGTGTTCTTTCTCCAGTCTAGTTCTCTTAGGGCTCCATGCTCTTAGACAGCAGCATCAATCCATTCTCTTTTATGGCTTTTTCTATCTCCACAGTGCTGTTGTGGTTCATCCTTTCTGACAAGATTTCAGAAGCAGAAGAACCCTCTATTGCTCTCTGGGAACAAACTTGAGTTTGATTGGCTGCTTGGGTTGGAACCTCCAATTAAACTCCAATGGAATCTAACAGAAGACGTTATTGCAACAGTCACATAACATGACAGAGTAATCCCACATCTTTTAGTTGCACATGAATGTGTGTATTTCTTTGAGTGGAGTATTATGCTTACCACAGTGTCTTCGCCTGTTTCCAAATTATAATTCTGCAGGAGACGCACAAGAACCATCTTCATGACCAGCACAGCATAACTCATCCTGACACAGTTACGAGGGCCGAGGCCAAAAGGCATGTACGCGTAGTCGTCACTTCCTCGCCGCTGTCTTTACTGAACCTGCAAATCAAGACGGGTACATGCACGTATTTGAACTATACATGCTTGAACAATACATTTCTGTCGATGAAAACAATCATGACTGTACCATGTTTTGGGCATAAATAAGTGCACCAGAATCAGTATTATGGTTTAGGGATGACATTGATATTAGGTGTGCAGAAAATGCCAATATTTAACAATTTCCATGGTAATTTTTGGCAATATTGATTTTTCATTGCACGTTTAAATGCTTATACACATATTGAAAAGATGACTGATATTATTGTACACCCATTTGGTAATGTGTGTAATAATAAGTAACTACCTTTGAGAGATTGTATGTGATATTGGGCTATACAAATAAATTTGATTGGTATTGATTTTGATTTATTCATAATGGTGTGTGATGATCTGAACTGATCTTTATTTGGTTGTGGGTCCTATGTTGTAGTCGTGGGTTCTTATACAGCAACATGACCTACAACTCTGTAATCTGCACAAAAGTGAGCATTTTAAAAATACAAATGCATGCAATGTTTCTTCTGTTTGTACATTTGTCAAGCAAACACACCTATATGTATATGGACACTATGAGAGACTCTCTGAGCAGAAGAATGCAGATTTCTCTATCAGCATGAACAGCATCAAAGTGGTTACAATTGTAATCGACCACAGAGATCACCAGGATTGACTGAATAAAATTAGTAAATGAAATTTCACAACATCAATGCTGTTGAAAATTCAAATGAATGTGTATATAATTACCTCTCTGGCCTGAAAAGCTCAGGTAAATGCCAATAGCGTGGGTCTTTATGTAGCCTGAGCACAGGAACAGCAACCAGGGTCCCCTCAGGGATGGTGATGCCGTTGACCTGGACAGTTTTCTTGCACATTCTCTCAAGCCGAGGTGCAGTGGGAATCAAACGCATTGACTCACAAATGACCTGGTCGAGGTACTGGAGACCAACCACACCCTCATATGAAACAGGGGCCTGGAGGCAAAAGGTAAACAAACACATACATCATGCAAATAAGGATATATGATACTACTTATATTGTATATATTGATTTTACATATACAGGAACACAAACAGTTAGATTACATGTCACAAACAAGTATGTCACTTCATGAGAAAAAAACTGTAACTCGAATCAAAAATACATGTAAACACGTGTTTCCCCCAAACATTTAAGCGTGTGGGGTTCGCTCTTTATTGATTTTGGTCTCTCTCGCTCGCCGTGAAATATCCCGGAAGTACGGCTAATGACCCTGTTGCCGCAAGTTCGCTTGATTTTTTAGTCGTCTTTATTTGTTTAAATCTGGTTCATTTTCTCTGCTGGAAAGTGAGCCGTCACATTACGTACATAATCCAAAGAAACAGGTATGCGGTTAACGCATTTATTTCCGCCAAAAGTGTCAAATGTAGCCGTTTTAAGGTGTCCTTGGTCAGTGGGCTACAGCTAATATAGCTTCGGCTCACATGTGATGCTAGGTAGCAACCATCCATCTAATTAGGAAATATTCAGTATGTATCTGTGTTTATAATATATAAGGTAATTATGTGAATTGTCCTGTTCGTGTTCTTTTACCGTCAGCTTTGATAATAATAAAGTGGGGCTGGAACAAATAATGATTTTCATAACTGAACGTAGTAAATGTCCATATTTGAGAAAACTGCTTGGCTTGGCACTGAACAAATGTCCCATATATCATCACATTTTCTTTAAATGTGACGTGACCTACAACTCCCGATACTTCACTTTATGTGTGACGTCTGCTTTACCTTAACTGCAGGGAGAAAGCTGATGACATCACTGTCATGCGCCGGCTTGCAATTGTGTTGAAGTTCACTGAGTCACGAGTGTGCCAAAGTTCACGGAATTAGTAGCTCTATTGGTGTCTTAAATCTAATTGAATATCTATAATTGAATTACTTCGTAACTTAGACACATTTGTTTACTCTTGATATGAACTTTGTGGCCACTTGTGTAGGTAAGGATGGGGCCAGGAAGAGGTGAGGTGGTCCACCCCATCCCAATTTTCATTTATTCTTTTCACTAGTTACATCTTAAAGGCCTTTGAAATCAAAATTTGTGAGACCTTGTGGTCTTACTTGTTGTGGTTATCAAAAATGCCACTAGAAGTCATGGGAATCTGTATGAATTGCTGAATCTCTGTAAACACATTTTACCACTGACATTCCAACTTCCCTCATTTTTTGTTATTGTTGGTGTGCTGTTTCAGGAACGACTCGCTGCCATGTATCTCACCCTGGCCCTGCTGAAGAAAGGCATCCCTGGGAAGCAGTGGATCGGAAAGCATCGGCGCTTCCGGCCCATTACGTGGCAGATGAAGCGCAACACATTGAAGCATCTGGAACGTGAGGCAGAGAACGAATACTGGATCAGTCGGCCCTACATGACGCCAGACCAGGAATTTGGACACGCTGCCGAGCGCAGAACCCAGAACTGGCTCAAGATCAAGGAGGCCAAATTCTTGAATTTTCCTGAACACAAATACGTAACAGATCACCTGAGTCATCTCAGAATCACCAAGACCTGGTCAAGTTAATCCAGTCAATGAAATACTTCACTTATTTGGACAATTCTGTATCACATGTATTTATGTAAAAGCTGTTTTGCATGCAGATTGATGCGATTAGTCTGTGTACCTCAGATTGAAGGATACTCTAACATTTTCACTCAACAGAAGACTATGTCTTATTTCTGTCACATAAAACACGTGTAAACAGTTGACTTTTGAGTTGTGATTCTGTATCACAAAGACTGAATCCACACCAAAATTGCTATGGATTAAAAGTGCTTCATCGCAGTTGAGGATTTAAGCTTTGAATCTGGGTTCCGAGTAGTTTTGGATCTTTATAATTTAAACTTTTTATTTAGAATAAATAAATTGTGGCTCTGGAGGTTGGGTGAATGTTGGGGAAATTGATTTTTCACATTTCATAGAAATATCTCAGGATTCCTTTACTGACTTTGATAGAGTTAATGGATTAGGTTGAATTTCAGCTGAGATGGATTACTGAACAGGCCAAACAGACACAGGCTCAGGGACCCAAGAGTTCAGGGTGGCCCCTAAGCCAGAGCCTGACGCACGCTGGTACTGTCACTAATATAGGGAGAATTTTGAAGGACATTTCTGATATTTTTAGTGTAAGGATTATGTAGCCTGAATTTACAACTATACGGCCGTATTCATACAAAACTGAGAAAGGAGTAAGACATTTCTGTGTCGAATGCAGGTTGGAAATGTCCTTTGAGACACACTCCACTAACTTAGCATTAATTTACAGTTGAAGTGCTTTGACACACATATCTACATATACCCTGAATGTCCTCTAACAGCCAAAAAAAGTCAGTTTGAATCGACACCATTGCTTCTAATATGGGGATGTAGCTCAGTGATAGAGCACATGCTTTGATTGCATGAGGTCCTGGGTTCAATCCACAATATCTCCATTTGCTTTTGGGTTTGATAGTGTCAAGATTGCTTAATTTTCACTAAATACTGCTGAGATGCAGGTCAAATTACATATTGTGCAGCTGCCAATAACTGGATGGTGGACCCTAGAAAATGCCCAGGGGCCCATTGTTTTAATAATCTGCCAATGCAACCATAGCTGAAACCAGAACTTATTACTACATATTTTCTTGATACTGCGGTAAGTAAAAGAACATTGTGTTTGACTCAGCAGTGAGCGTGCAGTTTATTGGATAGATATGTCATGACCTCTGATTTATAAGGTTCTATCTGGCTTTTTGGTCGAAAATTAGTCACGTAAACTTAGTCAGTTGTATTGGGTTATTTTCGTATTTTTCAAATGTATGGGTTTAATATTTTTTAAAGTCAAAAGTTGTAAGAGTTTAGCCAGATGTAGTGGCAAAACTTTACATCCCTGTATCTCAAAACAGGTCTGTGGTCAGATGGAACCTTATAATATACGATGCTGCTCCTGTCCGGCAGATGGCGCTCATGTCTCGCTACTGACGAACGTATCGTCTCAAAGCAGCGCAGCCCCTCCTGTACGCTGAAGCTTGTTTTTTCCCCTCCTGGACGATGATGAGGAAGATGATGATGAGGTGCGTACAGGGGCGCCAACGCACCGCGCCGGCTGATGAAGAAGCCGACAGCAATCCAGAAAACCGCGCAGAGCCTCCACACCGGAGAACATGAGGACGCACGCGTGGAGCGGCGGACACCGACCGTGGAATACAGATTCACCTGCTGAGGTCTGAGTGAAGTGAGGCGGCGGAATGGCGGGGGGCCGGAGGGGACTTGTGGCGCCTCATAAGACTCTTTTGCAGATTATTGTCAGACGGTCGAACGGTAAGGATGGAGATTACTTTGGCATACTGAGCTTTGAGGGTTACAAACGGGAACAAAACTGATCCATCAATACACTTGCAGCGGATCAATCAAATCACCTAATTAAGGAGAGTAGAAAACTGATGCAGGTCAGTTAGTAATGTAATGAGCACATGTGCGTTTAAAAGTTATGCGTTTGTGCTGCCATCTGATTTGAAAAGCCATTTTTCTTTTAGTGTCATGATTTTTACTGTAATTAATTATTATAACAATGCTCCAACAATACTAATAGAGTTACTAAACCCAACCCAAATGACTAGATTGTCTGTGATTATGTAGATTATATAGTGTCTGGGCTTTCTGTAATCTACAGATGACTGCAAATCTATTGTATTTTAGTACAACAGCATAATCATTTTAAAACACTCATTCTTTTTATAATCCCAGCTTTTCCACACCCAGCCAGCATCTCATAAGTC
>OMOW01050546.1:0-13247 GCA_900312555.1 Lamprogrammus exutus
GGTACACAATTTAAATGTTCACAGATTACATTTCAGAAGTGACAGAATAATAATACAGTAATAATAATAATAATAATAATAATAATAATAATAATAATAATAATAATAATAATAATAATAATAATAATAATAAATTCAATTCATATAGCGCCTTTAACACGCTCAAGGACACATTGAATTAAATAGTCTTAAAACATTGTCATCAAGGTAAAATACACACATCCATATTATGCCAAATGTAAAAGTGGATAAATAGTAATATATCAGGTATCTAAATGCCCTAAATGCTCAGTTCAACTGTCACTGAAATACACAATAAGCACTGACAGGAGTCAGTTTTGCCATGTGAGCACTGCTTTGGGATAAAGGGTCTGTTTGATTGACTCTCTGCTCTGACCCAGCTGTTCGTTTTTGCATGGGCATATTCAGGTCACTCTCATCTTCATGAATGGGCAAATTGTTCTTTTCAGAAGTCTGTGTACTGGCTTTCAATTACTTCAGATCACGATGTAATTCTGTCTGAGCACAGGAGCCAAGACTTTCACTCAATTAGATGCAAAATGGTTATTCTTATTTACCCTCCGATTCCTTAAAATAACAAGGTATTCATTACAAACGAGGGCATTCATCAAATATAACCATTATTTGTGCAAAACCTCAGTTATAACCTCTTCCATAGTTTAGCATTATATTATAGGACTTTTATGTCCGTGGATAAAATTGCACATCTAAGTAATGAATCAGATGGTAAACACCACAAAAAAAGGATTGCTTTATTCTGTGGAAATGTCAGTTTTGCATATACTGTGACTTTTAAAATTAGCCTAGAAACCAATCAATTTGAATAACACTGAGTATGACTTTTTTTTTTGTTCAAAGTTACATTTCACCTCTCAGCAACTCTACACTAGAAAACAAATCAAACTTCTGATTTAGTATCAGTTGTCCACCTATGAATTTATGTGGAAGGGAGACATAGGCTATAAAACACGGGCTATTGCCAGAGCTATGTGTTATGGCCTTATATATTCATTATATGACCTTATATATTGGTTAGATTTCAGATTATAGATAACAGATAATAGAACATTTAAGACCCCCACATGTACTGCTGCCTGACCATGTTGTGAAAAGTCTAGCATATACCTATAGAGAGTGCAGGTTAGAATGTATGGAAGCTTTAAGGGCAGCTCTGGTGGAAATAATGTGATGAATGTCCAGCTCTATTAGATTATCATGCAGTGTGTACAAACATCATGTGCAAAACACTAAACTGGCAGACAGATCCAGTCCAAACCAGCCCTCAGCTGAAATGAGTCAAGAACACACTAAACATTGTGACTGAAACTCTGGAATTAAGCCTTGTCCTAGACTAAAATTAAATTAAATTTGTCTGGAACCTGCTGCTCTAAAAGATCATAAGTTCTAGGGTTAGTGTCATACTGAACAAAGTTTAATTTAAACATTTAAGAAGAGGTATGTCAGGAATCTATGTGTATTAAATGAAAATGAATAGTTTCAGTTCCAGGTTCGGGTTAAAATCATTATGGTACGCCTACATGCTTGCAAGCTTGCTTTCTGTTTCTCTTTTTATTTCAAAGCAATTTTCTAAAATGGTGTTAATGCGGTCTAACTGCTGTCTGGTGTTAATACAGAACTAATGCTCTCACACTCTTCAGATCTGTCAGCTGTTGGATATTTAAATGACTGTACAAACTGAAGAAAGGCGCTGGCCCATCAGGAATAATTATAATTTAATAATTCATAATTATTATTCTTATGATCATTTTCAGTAAAATCTTGAAGCTTCATTACCAAATTGGAGATTACATTGTTATTTCCTTGTTGTGCCATGTTATACCAAAGACAAAAAGAAATGCATTTCCAGTGAATCTCCTTCTCTTTCCACAGAAATAAACAAGAGGGACTTTCCTATGCAGGAAGTTTGACTTCTGGTTTATTGCTCTGGTGAAGAGTGTGAAGATGAAACAGTAAGTGCCTCACCAATCTGCTTGAATTTACCATGTACACCTCAGGCAAAGTGGGAAATTGATTATGACTAAATGATAGCAAATTGAAGCAGTTTTACCAGTCAGTAACAACATGTTTAGATACCCTCTTCTATCATAAAATATGGCTGCTTTGTAAAATTGTGATTGGTTAGATTTCCAGACTTTCCAGCCCCCTGTGACCAAAGGATAAAAACGTGTCCTGCTCCCACTCTAAATATCATTCAGAGGTGGAAAAGCAGACTACGTGCCACATTTCACCCATCATTTCCTGTTTAACATAACAACTCCACAAAGTGAAGCAACTGCAACTCAAACATAAGGAAAGTCATGAATCAACAGCTTGACACCGAACTCAGCACCTCAGTGGAATTTTATACGAAATAACAACAGTGGTTACAGCTGAACAAGGCTGAAAAGTAAGAATGATCTGTCTTTAAAATAAACAGTTACAGTATAACAGAGCTTCAATTACTTTCATATCCTTTTTCACAGAGCTACGATTTATTGAGTAAACACCTGTTCCCTGCCAGTCAAATGATCCAGCCTCTCATACTTTGACCATGAAGATGACTCCTATTCATAAGAAAACATACAAACAAGATGTTCTTTAGCTCCTGCTGTTCTAAAGAGATACAGGAACTTGACGGAAAAGGGCATTCATAGTAGATATATTAGGATTCAACTCAAAGCTGCCCTGAGACATCAAAAGTAGGTCATGTGCATAAAGACTGTGGCCTGTGGTTTGCAGTCATTATGTCAGACTTTACCCACAGTGCAAAGTCAACAAATGTAAATGAGCTCTTATCAAGTTCGAGTAGGAGAAGATGGATTGCTAATCATTTCACAAGGTCACAGTTTTAAACACCGTCTCACCCTTGTGGCTATACAGTATGTGGCTACACAATGTTTCACTACGACGCAGCAAACCTCTGACAGCAAAACTCTGGGTACTTAAATCCACACATAGATGGGTGGGAAGTGCTGTACATCGAAATTCACGGTCAGTATGGTTTAGACATCTTTCAGTTTCAGTCAGTCCCTCAGTTGATCAGATGACCTTTATTTAGATAAATTGAAAACTTTCCCTATAACTTTGGATACCTCATGCATTTACTCAGATATGACCCATAGCCTGCAGGAAGTTAGACACTTATTTACATGTAGAACTGACAACATACTGTCCATAGCACCGCCAACTGCAGTGCAACAGAGCTGCTAAACAAAGCCTCTAAACGTACTAGAAAGTTCAATAACCACCTCCCCAAATAACTGAACAGAAATATAACAAAGGTAGGATTTATTGCAGGGCTGCTGCACCACATTACATAATGCACAGGTGTGTGTAACTAAACAGTTACTCATTGTACAAACACATACAGAAATCCAAACACACAAGTTTGGTCTTGACATTGTGTCTCAGAGTGTCCCTTGAGCAGAATAACACTGGCAAACCTTCTCAGACTATGACACTAGCAAGCTCTGCCCCTCCCCACACACACACACATTTAGTAATGGCTGCACAAAGACTAACATTGCAATATCTACATAAAAGACATGCCTACATTGTTAAGTGGAAAACTAGTGTTTCGTATTACAGTCCCTAGATTCACAACTGCTGAGGAGAACATTTCAGAGTGAAATGTCAAAATGTCAAAATGTGGCAATAGTCTGAAAAATGAACTCTAAGCAAGAAGCAGAGCAGCCACAGAGCTGCAGGTTTGATGAGGAAGAACATCAGTCAAAAAGCTGTGACTCAAGCCGAGTTTCATAAGTCCATTACACGTTGACGTCAACAGCTTTGGGAGGAAGCAGACTCATCAGTGGTTGGATGACAACACAGTCCTCTGTCTCTGCATCCTCTTGTCCCTTTGTTAAGCTGAGCTCTGACTCAGGGTTTTTTTCTTTACCCTTGTTTAAAGCTGAGAAGAACCAGAGTCTTGAATGTAAAATTAATCTTAAAATAACACAATATTCATGGTGACTTGAATCAGGTATATATTATATTTAAACATTATCAGCAACCACTCATCGCATATAAAATGGGATACATCAAAACGTAATGGTGTCAAATGTGCAGTACTGTTCAGTACAATGTTATAATTAAGCATCATATTCTACAAAGACACGATACATTCAGATTTATCACCCATCAGCGTGACCGAGAGGAATAATTCCTGTAAAATCATTTCCTCGGAACACCAAGGGCCCTGTCTAGAAAGTCTGCAAAAATCTTCGGTTGTCCAGGCACAAAAGGCAGCAGAACAGAAAGGTCCATAGTCCTCAGCGTCTCCGTCAACGTGCTGAACACCAAAAGGAAAATTGTATTTCATTAAAACATCCTCAAATATGTGAGTGCAAGAGCAGGGAATCGAAAATAAAACTACTATGGGTGATCAATAGGTCATCAAGTAACATATAAATCTCAATTTCAACCTACTATCTCGGTAAGAAAACACACCTGCAGGTGCAGTACAGTAAATGGGAGTCCGTGTGCAGCTTTCTGGCCAGTTCCAGTTGGTGATTGTTCATTAACTTATCATTGACGACAACCAGCAGAGGCTTTCCTGCACCAAGGACCTCCAAACAACTTCCAGCGCCTCAGAAAAATAAGAACAACATCCTAGTTAATGACTACAGGAGCACACCAGTGTTTGTTTTGGCTACCTACCTAGTTTACATTTACGTCACTATGGTGCAAAAGAAGTGCAAGGACTGGAACCTCGTTTGAGATACAGAAATCCTCACTGTGAACTTATCTGTTTACTTTTGTCGGTTATATCATTTTTTGCAGTTGAAAGTGCAGACTGATTGAAAAGTCTGCAAACAAATGATGCATTCACTGCTTGTCAGAAAACCACAGCCAGGAGACAATAAACAGACAATTTGTGTGAAAGGCACAACATGACTATGATTAAAAATGTTCTTCCCAAACCAAAAACTGAGCAGTCAAGGTTCAAGTCTCAGCCATTCGATTTACACACTGTACTAATATGAAGTGAAACCAAAGGCGGGAGGAAAATGCAGACAAATATATACGACGTTGGAAAATAAACAGCCGCAAACATATATTTTTGTGGTTGTAAATGAGGTAAAACAAACAAAAACATTAATACAGTCCTTTAACATATACCAACCAATCTACTCAACTACAATACAACTTAAATGCATCCATTCATTTCAAATAAAAAGCTGTGTGTTCTTGTGAACACTGGCCTGCAGCTGGTTCAGATCAAGTCTGTGGTGTCTTTAATGTATTGAGGATTCAACAGAACTTTCTGTTTAAATAGCAAAGAAGCGACACAGAACTACAACAGTGCCTGGTTTGCGAATCGAAGTCTTAAAAAAACCCAGTCCTGTTTCAACTTAAATGATCCTCGACCAAGCTATCTGCAGTCACTGTTGCTGCAGATGCTTTGCTGCAGTGGTGTGCAGATGCTCAGAGAGGCAACTTCACCCAAAAAGACACAACAGTACCTAAACCTCAAAGCTCTTATGCGTTTAATCATCTGTATGTATATTGTCACACCTCTGCTCCATGCGTTCTGGTGCCCTGATGTATCTGCTTCACTACCTGCTGATGCTCTGCTCTATCAATCCTCATGTTCCTACATAAAGCTTTGCTTAGTGTCATTCATCAAGGTAATGGTCAGTAAAACTACCCACTTGACAAACACTTAAGCATTTTTTTTATTAATGTGCATTATGTCAATTAACATAACACAATAAGCAGTTAGACTTCTGGAGCTGGTTACATTTTTGTCACTCAAGTGTTGATATTGTGAGTGTATGTCAAGCTGTTTTATCTTTTAAGTAATTTGGATTGTCCCAGTGCAAGACAATTGACTTGTAAAAATGTAATTATGACAACACAAAACTATATTTCATCTTGTAAGAACTGCATAATTGAGATCAATAATGTTTAGTTCCACTAATTCAATTTTTTTGTTGTTGATATCTGTAATTTAGTTCAAGATATGTTCAGTATGAATTCTTCAAGTTCAGGTTTGAAATATAGATATCTTGAATTTGTATTCTTACTGGTAAAAATTGAGTTTTGACTCATCACACTGGACGATTCAAAGATAAAACGACTTGTCATATGAGTGTAGAGTGTATTTTTTGGATATTTTACACACCTGCATGGCTGATGACAAGGTCAGCCTGCTTTATGTCCTCTGCTATGGAATCTTTGAATCGAAAAGCCTCCAGTCTGATGTGTGGACAGCTGTCAGGAGCTGGAAGAACAGATCCTCTGCCAACCTGAAGAACCAAGTGCTCATATCCACGAGCTTTTAAAGCCTGTTGGGGAAAAACCCTTTTAACACTGTTTACAAGTTACTTTGAGCCTGTGACTCATGTCTCTAAAGGCTCATATGGATTAAATTCAGAAAACTCAACTGAAATTTGCAAACACATTTAGTTTCTGATGCTGTTAAACATCTGTTTCCTTCAGAAATAGCAAGCTTGTATTTTCAATTATGATGAAATCCATCTGTAAGTCAAACCCCTCAATTATTAGGTACACCTGTACAATTCAAGATAATCGCATATAACTGCCTTCATTACGTCATATGTTTGTTAAGATTATAATGTACAGTTTTCGTTGGTGTTGCTGTATTTGGAATGCATTCTAGTGAGATGTGTTTCTGATATTTTGCCCCCTCACTTATGCTAATGTGGTGGATAAAACATTAGAAACAACTTTCAATATAATGCAGCACGATGCAAGATTAAATCATTAGATTGCATTGATCTGTACAGTTGTACCCAATACAGAGGCAATGCTGTCAAAACAACACAGATTTGGTCTTCACTACCACTTCTACTGGCCAAGGTCCAATGACCTGATAAGTGCTAGGAGTTATTATTATCATTATTATTAAATAACGGTTCGCTTCTATAAGTGGAGTGCCTGGATCACATGTGCTACCCCTCTAATTATACTTCGATCCAGCTTCAAACCTGAACACAGGATCACAGCTGTGTTTACGTGTGCATTCACACATTCACACCTGCTTTGCTGCGGTCGTGTGTACATGACTGACCTGAATGGCATCAGTGGCCGTGATGCTTTCAATAAGCTCATCGAAGCTCGTCGTGCCCACAGTTACAAACACAGACTTCATAGCTGGGACTTTTAACATTTGTTTCACTCAGCTCGTCTGCTTCTTTTCTGGCTTTTAAAGGCAGTGGGTCCGGCTTGTTGTCATCCTGCAGCCGTTGATGTAACGTAGTGTTAGCCGTAGTGTGCGGTTAGCATGGGTTCAACTTCATGCCTTCAGCTTCCGCGTTTGAAACCGATGACGTTTCAGCTGACTGGAAAGCGCACCATACTGCCACCTAGAGGCGAGAGGATTTAATCTCTTTTTCCACAGGAGGCTGCAGCTTGTTAAAATGTCATTTTTCAACGCATTAAGCAACCTAAAACTTCATATAAATGATAATGCCTCTGAATATTGACTCCTTACACAGCGCCTAATAAAAACAAGTGATGATTAATCAGTTAAAATGCAAGAATTCAACATTTTAACAGCCTGGCAGTTACTTTATAAAGTTTACTGCAGTGCACTTTAGTTGATTGTTTTTTTCCTCCAACTTAAATTAGACATTTATAACTTGTCAAAATCTTACGATTTCCAAATGGCACTTCAAAAAACCAACAATTATTGTTCCTGCTGTTACAATGAAATATGACCTATTTTTAAGTATTTTAAGTTTTAAGTATATTAGTTTTATTCAATCTGTGCAGTGTTTGATCAAATATGAGACACCACAGAAAATGAATGTTGGGACGATAACAGAGATATTAAGAGATCAGTTGGTCACAGTCTTGCAAAACCCCAAGTGCTCCTTCTCCAATCCTTATATTACTTCCATGAGAAGCATACTTTGTGAAATAGCTTCTTTCACTCTGCAGCATCACACAGATTGAATAGGGGAACATCTGACAAGCAAGCCAGTGACCATAACAAAGTAAAGAGGGAAGTGGAAAATCAAGTTTTTTTTAATGATAAGAGGAATGAGCTTTTCCTTCTGAAGCACAATGAAAAGATGGAGGGCAGCCACGTGGGATCACCACATTGACCTACAAGTATACACTGGTAAGTTGATCCTAGCAGATGTGAATGAGGCCACTGCAAAACTGCAGCATTCAGTCTGGTGAAGATCACTCAAGACTTTTCCCCTGACCTGCCAACTGTGAATTAGGCAAACTGCAATAAAACAAATTAGCTAACTTTGGGACAAGTGGGTGGAGATCTTCCTCTTACATTCAATCTGGGCCATCAGTGACAGCTAAATGCACCTTGTACGTAGGCACTATCATCAACATGCTGACAGATCACCAGATAGGAACCATGGATGTGGCCTCTACTGCACAAGACATCACTTCTACATTTTTCACTCCATATGCTTTGTGATAAGATGCTTCACAGATTGCTAACCACAGTGCAGTCACTGCTAAGAAACATGTCAGAGCTACCCTAGTTCCTGCTGGTCAGATGGAACTGATTGAGCAGATGGAGGGCTCCACCCTCATCCGTTAGTCTTCAGTGCCACACACATTGGTTTCATAATGTCCTAAAAACAAAATGGTGACACTGGGATTATGCTACAGGATGCTGCCATGAGTACTACAGATGACAAAAAGCCCCACATTATCCTGGAATATTATTTTTAAGAAAACTTGCTTTCACAAAATGGGTGTTGTGTGATGTAGTAATTCTTCTCGGCAATTCTTTACTTCCAATGCTTGGCCCTTTTATTGCTGCTTGCTAGCACCTAAACCTTCAAGCAGATGGCTACCTGGTGGCCTGTGATGTCGTACGTCCCTTAGAATGATCAATGTCCTGCCACCAGTTCATTCATAGCGTGGACAGAGAGAACAGAGACATTCAAGGCGTTTCCTGGAGGACATTGGAAAAGCTCTGGTGAGCCTGCCGATTTAGAGACATCAGCAGCCTCCTCACACAGCAGCTGCTGCCAGGTTGGCAAGAGAAGCACAGGCTCAGCAAGCGAGATCTACCACCCAGCAACTCCACCTGACAACTGCAGAGCAACAGGACCAAGTGCCAGCTTTGTGCTCCAAGAGATGTGAGAACCAGCATCGTGTGTGAAAAATGCAAGAAACACATTTGAAAAGCACAAACTATTGCATGCTGCGATTTCGTGTCTCGGAAAAGAAAAACACACTTGAAGGAGAGTTTAAGTAAAAACGTTTTACCAAATCAGTGACAGCAGTAGACAGATTAGTGTTGGTCACAGAGGGGAGCAATCAGTTAAAGGTAATACTTAGTAATACTTTGATCCAAGACTAAAACTGAAAGGCCAGTAAGGATATAACGAGATCATTACTGCCGTTTGTCTCGGGGACAGAAAAGAAACACAGTGAGACCAGGGTGCAACAAAAATGATTTAAGGCTCTGTTAAATTCTCGACTTCAAAACAATATACTTTATCCTTGAAAGTCACAAAAGCAACAAAAAAAAGAAAAAGAAAAAACCTAGTATAAAATTAAAATGTTTAAAACTGGCTATACATCATCAGTCATTAGTTTTTAATAAATAGGTTACCATAAGAAAAAAAAAAAAAAATACAATGTTAAAATCTGATTAACTGTGCCAGAATTTTGATCAAACCACATTACAGCAGGAGTTATTTGATGACAAGAATCAGCGTCTCCTTGATTTAAAGCAACCAACACCATGTAGTCAACACAAATATGCACTGTGAGCTCCTTTGGTCGTTCCAAAAAAATCATTCTCCTACTCGAGAAGCACGTCCACGTTTCAGAGTGCTCTGAGAGAAAAACGGATAATGGAAGACCTGCGTCGTCACGACTACTGCCTGCAGAGCACAGAAACTAAAAGTTCCCCACAGGTTTGACAGAATTCCGGCTCAAACGGTAAAATGGCTCTTCCTCATCACTTCAAATTGATTTCAAAACCATTTCCAGTTTGGAGCATGCATATTTTCAGATGGGTTCAACGTGCCTCAAGCGACTGGAAACTAGAAAGGTAAACTGTCGAGAGGCCGGCGTGATGGCCTGGTGAATACGCTGTCCTGAAAGCTTGATGTCCTACCGGGATCAAATCGCACTTCATGATGTAGCCTGCGTGGGCTGGAAGTCTTATTTTTAGACAGATTGTTGTTCATAAGCTCCTGGAAGTATGCATGCTTAAACGGAAAACTGTTTCATTGCTGTGAAATACCTCAGATTCCAAACTTGAGACATAATACAAGTAATAACAAAGTATATAATAGTGATTAAGCAGCTTTGAAAAGGAAGCTGCAACGCCACAAACACTCCCGGTTATTACTTCAGGGATACTTCTGACTAAAAGGAGGGGGGGGAGTGAAATTCACAGATGGCATTTCTAGCTCGTTTCAGTCACTGTCTTCTACACTTGAAGAGCAGCTCCATCCGGGGTCATCGCAAAGGCCGTCAAGTTTGCAGCAGAATACCTGCCACAGTCACAATATCAAAAATAGGACCGATGTGTTTTCCTGCGAGATGCTCTGTGATACGACAGTCAGAAGGCATCGCTTTAGCAGAAACACTGCAAGCTGCGGGAGTTTTTAGTAATTTGTCTAGTTGTCCCCAGGTTCACGATTTCTTCAAAATGGTTGTGGTGATCCTGACAAATGCAGCAGCTGTAAGAAAACAAGACACACAGAGCAATGGTTATTACAACATACAGGTCAAAACCACACAAACTGACAACACAGGCAGCATCAGCGTGCGCCCATTGTCAATGCAGACAGTATTTCACACAGCAACGAGAGCGAGCTTCCTGTTTTGGAACATCATTTCATTTCCAGGATGTTAGATTTTCCTCTTTCTACCGCTCAGCTCACAGGACTTTCTCGGTTCATTTGCTGCGTCTACTCTTCAGGGTCGTACTCCTCCCGCCCCCGTGCAGCTCGGAGAGTTGCGTTCTTCGTGCCACATACTTTCTGTGATCTTATGATAACAAGCTAAACCAACGGTCGGCACAGAGCTGCACCACCCACTCATCTTTCTCACTTCCAACCCAATCGCTCCTCTCCCTCACACTGCACTTCAACAGCACACAGTCATCCATGTGTCACATTTCTCCTCAGCTTGTGAACCATTTTTACGCAGACACTGCAGGGACATTTTATCACATTTTGTAAAATTAGCGAGCGGCCAACTGTGCTGCGCTTATGAGTTCTTTGGTACAGCCTGAGCATGAATCCATCTTGTGGAAGCAGTATGGCGACGGCGCCGTCCTTACCTCTTCACTGTACCACACAGGCTGTGCAGCACTGTTCCTGCTTCTCTGGCAGCGTGGAATAGTTCATCTGTCGGACTATCTCGGCAAACAGCTCGTCCACCATGGTCTTGCTCTTAGCAGACGTTTCAATAAAAGGGCAGCCCCACTCTTGGGCCAAAGCACGCCCATCTGACCCGGCAACCTCGCGCTCAGATTCCAGGTCGACTTTGTTCCCAACCAGAATCAACGGTACCTTCTCGAAGCGCTTAACCCGCACTATTTGGTCTCGCATTGGCCTGATGTCCTGAAAGATGAAGAGGGAGGAGAACATGAGTGGATTTTCTTGAAAATCATTAAGCTATATGTGGGAGTATTTATGATTTGTGAAAATAGTTTGACCTCAGAGGAGTTTGGGTTGCTGCTGCAGCAACAGATTCCTATCTGTTGTTTACTGCAGACATTTGAACTTTGAAGCAGTTCCTGCTTTCATAAAGTTCAGCCTTTTGCAAATTCACAGCTGTTTTACATCCATGTGAAGGCACAATTATACATGTTGTTGTGTATATTGTTGTGTTTATGCACATTGTTTACCCCATTTGATCTGTTGACCACAAAACACCAGAAAAAGTAATAATACAGTGAATAAAATAGCAGATAATCAAACGATGCTTTTTAAAATGTTTACTATTTTACATGTATGCTTTCCTCTCCACTTTCAGTTATCTATTATGTCTACTATATAACATGTATGACAGAATGAGCTGTATTTTCACATCAATTTGTGGGTATAATAAGGAATATATATATATATATACGCACACTCAGATCTAGAAATCCTACGTTAATGTAAAGTGTCAGCAATCACATAGAGCTCTCTGTGTTTAGTACCATCATAGCTATCTGCAGCTCTGATGAACCGTTTACTTATGAAGTTATTGTGGTTTTAAGCAGTGTGCTATACAAATGTACCTGGAACGACTGCTGGTTGACCAGGCTGTAGACCAGGATGAAGCCCTGTCCGTTCTTTATGTACAAATCTCTCATGGAGGCAAACTGTTCCGTCCCCGCCGTGTCCAGGATCTCCAGCACGGAGGGCGACGAGTCCACCTCGATCTCTTTCCGATAAAAGTCCTCGATGGTCGGGTCGTATTTCTCGATGAAAGTACCGGTGACAAACTGCACGGTCAGCGCGGACTTACCAACGCCGCCGCTTCCCAGCACGACAACTTTGTACTCCTTCATTAGGGCGATGGAGGCTGACCCAGGCTAATTTAGCAGCTAACGACTTAGCTAGCTACACTGCTATACTCCTTCGGAAAACATTTATCTTTCTCTGCGGAGCTAACAAACCGAATGACAAACGTTAGGCGGTATAAAATACACCCTCTTCCTTCACTGAAACCAGGCTCCGGTACTTGCACGACAATCTTCCCTTAACGCTTCCAAGCTAGTTAGCGAAAGAAAAGTTGCTGCCCGTTGCCGTTAGCCCTCGCTGGTGTTAGCTACCGTTAACGCTAGCTCGCTTCTCGCTAAATTTACACAGTTCCATGCTCGAACCTCAAAAGCTCTTAACACGCGACCCTGCAGAACCCACGACGCGGGCCGTCAGTGGAGAACCTGCCGCCCAGCTACACGCAGCAAGTCACCGTGTTTTAACGTCCAACTTCCCCAGCAGACATGCCCGACTCCTTGCACACAAACCGTGCTGCCGCCGGTGTCGCAAAAATGCAGTGCTGGTGATGTCTGTCCGGCCCTGGTGCTGGTTCCGGCCCGGCTCGTCGGTTTCCTGGGACTTCTAACGATGGATGAACCGTAGATTCGGTTTAACCCGGAGGTCCATTGGGGCTGCGGCGTGCCAGTGCCCCGCTGTGTTTTTTTTAACACCGTCGGGGGCAGATTTTAGAGCAGAAAGAGAAGCTTTTACTCGCCGATTTACTGCACAGCCCGCAACGCAACAGCCCGACTTCCGCTGTACAAAATAAAACTTCCGGCCTGAAAA
>OMOW01050554.1:0-13346 GCA_900312555.1 Lamprogrammus exutus
AGATCAAAGGAGTGATTTCAGATTATAGGAGTGATTTCAGTTTAAAGGTGCGATTTCAGATCATAGGAGTGATTTCAGATCAAAGGAGTGATTTCAGATTATAGCAAAGTGACTTCCCATTACAGGAGTGAATTCAGATTATTGGAGTGAATTCAGATGGAGTGATATCAGATTATAGGAGTGATTTCATATAATAGGAGAGTGATTTTGGATTATCGCACAGTGACTTCCGATTATTGTAGAATGATTTCAGATTCTTGGTGTGATTTCAGATTATAGGAGTGATTTTGGATTATAAGAGTGATTCCAGATTATAGGAATGTGATTTTGGATTATCGTAGAATGATTTCAGATTATACAAGTGATTTCAGATCATAGTAGTTTTGGATTATAGCAATTAAGATTATGAGAGTGAATTCATATTTTAGCAGTGAATTCAGATTGAGAGTGATTTCATGTTAGAGTTTTTGTCTGATTTTGTGGCATGGACTGAATTTAAGTCTGTGTTGCATACGAAGAACTAGATTTCGGCAGGAATAAGGAACTTGTCTAAAACAACTGAGGTGAAACTATGAAATATTAAAATAAGGAACGAAGATGCGGAGTCTATTCCTGGTAAAGTCCAGACTTTTCCTCCTAAGGAAGCCAAGATTGTTTGTAGCAGGATGCTGCCTGTTTCATCAGTGTTGTCACTGTTTTGTTTTAAGTGGATGCATGCCAGATTATCAGAGTGTGTAGAGTCTAAAGAGAAGGGTTACAGGAGGGTGAAGAAGAACAGTCTGCACCTCCTGAGCTCTTAGGCACTCTTCATACCTTCATAACAGTATTAATCAGCTAAGATCCTTTGATGGCTTTATTAGACTAGACAGCTGATTGTCTGCTTTTATTGCCACGCTGCTTTGGACTTGTTGGTGTCTTTTATGATTTCATGTTTTTATTGATTTATTAATCTGTTTACTAAATGCTTTTGTCACATTGACATCCGTGTTTTCCAATAGAATTTCAGTGTAGAAGTCGTTTTGCACCGGGTTTACTTGTCCATTTGTAGTCTTGTAGGCACTTGTAGTCTTTAGAAATGACTTGTACTTGCATGAATCATAATATATTAAAGATGCATAATGCTAAGATTTTAATTTGAGATCAGGTGTCTCTAAAGAATTTCTAAATGTTCAAGTGTTTAATTTTTTAAAGTTGTATTGTAACCTAATATCCTGTATCATTTCCAAATGAAAGAGCACGAATGCAAAATGCAGTGAGGAGACACAACAGACAGATCTGAGTTTAGCCTCTACAGTCTCACAGGTTTCTCTGCTGATGAATGAAAAACATTCACATCTCATATCTTATCAGATCTGAACCATTACCTTAAACTCACAGAGGCCTACATTCATTGACAGGCAGTAATACATTAACATTGTAGCAGAATAACCACTTAAATCTGCTGTATATTCGTATGCATTGTATTTCATGTTTTTTTTTTTTTAAATCATCGGCCATATTCCTTCTTTGATTTAGCTTCTCATTAACTGTTTTGTTGAGTGTGTCCTCAGCGTCTCGTTTCTTTGTGTGTTCGTATGAATAGAAACACAACGTGACCAGAGCCAAGCAGAGACGGCTCAGGTCTGTTTGTCCACGCTCACGCTCGTCTGTTTGTGATGTGTGTGTGAACGTACCAGCAGGAAAAAACAACACAGCTGCACAACAATGGCTTTACCGGTCAGGGATAAATTAAGGTGCTTATCGGCAGCACAGGCGCTCTATTGTTTCTAATGTTAGAAAGCAGTGATAACAGCTTTGGAACATCTCCAGACTCTTTTAAAAAACAAAACAATGATGAAATAATCTGAGCAGAAAGCAGGTCACAGTCTCAAACGCTCATCTACTGCCTGCTTCTGGTGGACCGGCCTGCCCCCTAGTGGTGATGTAGTAACTTCCCTTTGTGGTCTCATACATGGAGCAGAACACGCTCATGATTTATTATTAGTGTAGTTAACCGTTATCTTCGTGTTGCCAAACTTCTGCCTTGTAAATTACCTTCACATCACATCACAGCGTTCACGAAGCCCTCAGAGAACTCATAACTCTGCCCTGTTCTCTAAATTTGCTTCACGGACATGTTGACTGACTAATGGTGGCAATGATTTAGAGAGAATAGATAAATCCTTAGGGCTTCACACAAGGTTGAACTGTGCAGATTTGACTTCCAATGCAATAAAAGTGCAAATTTGGGTTATGGCCATATTTATTGTATTCATGTAGCACCACCTACAGGCCAAATGCAGTCAAGTTTGTGCAGTGTCTTTTGGAGTTGATAAATGCACACATCATCCAAATTTGGTTGCAATCGCAGAGTGACCACAACTATAAGGATCTGGCAACCAATTACAGGAAAACAGTACAAAATACAAAAAAGCTTTTACTGTGTGTTTGTGTGTGTGTTTATGGTGAGCAGGAGGCAGGCGTCATCTCTTCAGTCCTGAGGTTGATGGTCCTGGAGGATGTGGGTCCACTCTTGCCGACGGCACTGTCAGACTGGAGTATCAGCGGCCTGATGGGAGTGAACTGGTCCGTGTCCCATAAAGTCACTCGCACACACTAACTGGTGTTTACTGTGGTGAATTCACATCCTGGAACTGAACCTGGTTTACTGCAAAACTGTGACAAGGTCAGACTGTTTTATTCTACAGAACCTGACTCACGGTGCGGTGGATTTCTGACTTTGTAGTTGCACAAACTACAAGCATTTGAAAATGTATTTCTACTGTTCTACAAACATTTCCTCATTACTTGTTTGCATGTTATAAGAAAGCAGTTTGGACTTTATATTTGTACAGTAAGTGGTACATCACTGATGGGCGTGGTGAACACTTTACAATTCCTCACAGAGCCTCAACAGGTTTTAAGAGCTCTTAGTTTGTTTATGCCTCACACTGTAATCAAACTAAATGTACAGTTTGTCATTTTCTCTGTATATTGAAGGACAATGCAGTGCGTTTTTAAAGTATTAAATGTGTGACTGAGTAAAGACTTAAATTATTCTAATGGCTCATTTTTAATCCTTGTTGTACCAAAAGTACATCGTAGTACAAAGTAGTTATATTTCTGTTTTAAGTGTCAAAGGTCAGCACAAAGGTTTAGATGCAACACTGACAGACATTTTATTTGTCTAATCAATTTCTGTCATTATGACAAATCTGCTGCTGGATTATTGTCCTGTGGACTCATTTTAGCAGAAGATGGATGAAAAAGAATCAATATTCAAATGAAAAGCATGCAAGTGTTGAATATTTGTGTGCAAACTTTTAATGAGATAAAACTGAAAATAAATTACAAGAAATCTGGATAAATAACTTTGCATTACCTTAATTTCCATAAACAGTGCTTTGACAGAATGACACAGCAGTAGAAAACAGCCTTAGAAAAAACACATTTGTGACAAAACAAAAAAAGACTAAACACTGAACTCCACATAAACGACTTCCTCGACAGATCAAACCTCGTCCTGAACTAAAAGCGTCTTTAGTCTGGCACCAAGATGAATCCATGTCTTGGAAACAACTGCAAATAATCCAAACTAACTGAAAGTACAGTTTTAGGTTATGTTGAAACAGATCTGAACCATATTACATCATCTTATTCACACTATAAATGTCCAGCATGGTATGTAACTCCATCCATTGTAAAGGTAGAGAGGTTTTTAGCAAACATCGGCAGCATTCTTTTTCTCACTCTCTTCAATGTTTAACAGCAGTAACTTATGCTTCAGTAATACACCGTGTGCTACAAACTAAACACTTTGTTTTGTCCTTTCTCTCTGCTCTGTTGGCTACAGTGGCACAGTGTTCCTTAAGTGGTCTGCTTCGGATTTTAAGAGCAGGAATTCTAATATTTTGACAGCGGGGAACCAGAGGCAGCAGCAATGTTCTGTTCTGTCCCAACAGAGCAAGTGTTAAGGGGAAAGAGGTCTTAAATTCAACGACCTTTTCAGAGGCTGAACCCTCTTTGCAAGGTCCACATGTTACCATCAGGTCCAGTCGTTCAGGTCCTTTATCCAGTTATTTGCATTTCAAAGTTCAACACGTTTGTTTCAGGCTCCTCTACAGTCCCTTCAGGGAGGAAACCTTCTTTTTCCGTGCAGCCAGCATCTCGTAGAAAGGATCTTTGCTTATTGCAGCTCTGCAGGGGAAACATGGAGGGAAGCTGAAGTGAGAGAAAGAACTTCCAGTACGGTCAAACTAATCACATTTATTCAAATGAGGTTAATGAGTATTAATTAATCAGTTAAGTGTATAATCATAACAAGAGAATGCTTTCAATTATGGAGGTTGTGTCTCCTGCAGTGGAGGATTCATGCGTGTATCCTATTAGGAAGACTTAAAGCTCTGAAACATTCTTTGACATCTGTGTGTTGATATGCATCCTTAAACGTTTTTTAAGTTTTGCTCAAATCACTCAAGTTTGCAGCATTAAAATGTTTTCTTTGTGTTGTGGGACTTGTACAGACAGTGTTTTATGAGGATAATTCTTTTTTAAACTATCAGGTATATACTGTATATGTGGAAGATGCAATCAGTGTTTGCGACAGGGTAAAAGCTATGATTGGACTCTTTCATCATTCATCAACATTGCTTATGACTGGAGGGAAAATAATTGTCTCTCATGTCCTCCTGCTCCTTTCCTCCCCTCCTCCACCTCGCACTTCCAGCTAGGCAATGGCGGGGAGGAGACATTGTTGGAATTGGTATGCAGCTTTTCTCCGTCTCTAATTAAAGCGTAATAAAGGACTCACTTGATGCTGCTGATCCATTCATCTTTTTCCTCAGGCGTTGGTGCTGAGATTCTGTAAAAGGTGTGGTTTCCCTCGACAACCCGGCCATCTGCTTCAGTTTTGCAGGCCTTGATCACCTGATCCCTGTGGTCTGAGATGAAGAGCTCAAAGCAGTTCTGGAGGAGGGATGAGATTGGTCAACGTCAAACTACTGAAATGTACAAAATCAAACTGTTCACTTTGTTTGGAGGCTTAAAACAAGACATGCAACAAGTAGGCTACTTAAAGGAATGATTCATATATGTTCAAAGAAAAGAGATTGTATTTACTTTTTATGGGTGATCAAGGGTGATCGATCTCTGTGCAATTAGGAATGCAACATGACCTTTTAAAACATTTGAAGTGAACAGTGAGGGAGTTTACCGGCTTTTTGGAGTCCTCCACTTCTCTGATACTGAGATTTTCCAAAGGAATAATTCCTCTGGGTTCTTTATCCTTGAAGACGAGAGAGAGTTACAATGTGTGTTGCATATCTGGATACACGGCACCACTCTGTTTACTCTGCGGCACAACCAAAACAGTCATTACTTACAGTGGTGTATTCGAAGTAGTAGAGGCAGTTATCTGTGAGAATAAACCAACGCCTCTTCCAGGTCTTAACTCGGCCACCTGAGGAGAGATTACAGCTCAGCTCAGACCTCAGGGAGTAAACGGCCACAGATGTTTTGTTAGAGCTGAAGCTTCTGTTATTTATGAGCAGCAAGCTGGACTTCATATGACGACAGCAGCAGCACAATGATTCAGTGAGTAAAGGAAAGCTCAGTTAAAGAACTTGCCATGTGTAGCCACCACTTTTTTTTGGCTAAACAACACACAGCAGAGGGTAAAAAAAAAAGCTATTAGATACAAAAATGAATGCTCATTCTTGTCAATGAAACTGATTGACTCATTGATTGATGTAAGGTACACAGAGGCCAACACACACAGCCAATGGGAGCAAAGCAGATGGAAGGGGCAGGCTAAGAAGCAAAGCTTGCAGGTTGAGCTTTAAAGGTACATACATACCTCCTGGTATCATAACCCGACAAGAGAAAACACACAAGACAAAAAATTAGGCTGAAAGTATAAAACAGTAAAATAATCCAATGTAACATGTCAGGATGTATGCAGGGCGAATAACTACAGACAAGAGTTGAATAAATGTCCTAAAGTTTCAATTAAATGTTCAAAGAGTCAAAATGAGGAATGTTCAGTATGCCATTCCAAATATTGTCCACTAGAGGGCGGTGTAGCTAATCCGGCCCTACAGGATGAGCTGTTAGAAAATTAACATTAAAAAAGGAGGACATACCGAGCTTGAGCAGCCATCCCTCCCTGTCAGGGTTGAAGAAGGTGTGTGTGAGGTCGTTCCCATCATCCTCTGGGATCTTAAAAGGTTCATTCTTGATGCTTTCAAATAGATTCTGCACAGAAAGTGAGACAAAGGGCAAAGAGATTTAGGCATTTCATAATATGGATTATTGGGTGGTATTGATATATAAGAATGTAATTTGCAAGGTGGACAAAATTTATTAAAGTCATTTCTCTCACCCTGAGCAGCTCCTCGGGCAGATCTCCTCCATCATTGATGCCTCTGTTCATCGCTGTGAATCTCTGAACAGATGGTTTGTCCTTCACATTCGGGTTGTGTAAACTTGTGTTCAGCATGATCACGGCGAATGACAACACGTAGCAAGTGTCTGTAAAACAAATACATTTTTTTAATAGTATTTATAGAGTGCCTTTTTATAGTTTATTGTTTTTTTACAACTTGACCACTGAAATAAATACAGATGGAGCTTAAATCAAGATTTACTACTTTGGAAATATTCTTTTTTGTCTTTCTGTAGAGCATTCAAGGAAAAATACATCTTAAGTGGTGTTCAGGTATGTATCTATAAGCACAGCAGTCTACAGTATCTCCCTCTTCCAAACACACACGTACCTGTGTTCTGAAATACTCCGGGGTTGCAGTGACAGTATCGCTGGGCGAAGGCCTCCATCATGCGGTCGATCTTCTGAGCCTCGCCAGGCAGCCTGAAGCTCCACAGAAACTGTCTGAGGGCCTGAACCAGGTTCAGGTCTGAGAACTCATGTAGGTCCAAAAAGGCATGAAGGACCTCGATGTTGAAGTCATCTCTGAACAAAACACATCCCACATATACATGTAAAGGCATGCACACACACACACGGGGGAAGTGTATTAAAACCTAAATACTGTTCCATTTAGCTCATTAGCTGACCCACTGTTCTGGAATGGTTTCTGTGCGTCCATTATCATTATTTCTGTTTTTCACACAAACAATGATTTCGTAGTTGGAAGACACCTTGGTAAATCACTCACCGCTCCCCCAGGTAGTCGCCTATAGCCGTCTTGTTAAGCCCCTCCCCTTTGTAGAGAAACTGGGCTATGTCATTACTGGTGTTCTTCAGCAGAGAGCTGTCAATCAGGAAGCGGATCCCCTGAGTAGCAAACACATCCCAGTAAAGACATCAAGAGTTTACTTCCTTAAAGCTCAGACCAGTAACAGTTCATTCTCCATAAATTCACCATGGTCTCATTCTTACACCATTTTACAAAAAGGAGGATGTATTCTCACCTTCTTGGGGTCCATGTTGAACTTCTTCCGGCCAATGGCCATCTGTTTATTTCTCTGCATGCTTTTTCTAAAAGGAGAGGAAGAAACCTTAAATAAAAGACACGACAAACACAACCAATCATTGATCCCGTAAGGCAGCAGTCTGTGTGAGTGATTTTTCTCAGATCTGCCCGCACAGAAATGGTTGAGAGATACTTTACCTCTCTTCAGTCATGCCCAGGTTTTCAATCTCACTGGTCACCTCTGCTATCTCATCCTTCAACCTCTGAGAGCAGACGGGAGGGAGAAGGGATGATGGGAAAAAGGAGAAATGGTTGAGAATTTGTGTGCAGATGAAGCTTTTGTGATAAATGGTTTCTCCTCTGTAATGTTGGACCCTTACACCAGCCACTTTGATGTAGTCAGCACACACACACACTTGTGGTTTTTGGTCTGTTCCAGTGCGTCATGCAAGGTTGCCTGTTCCAGATTCATCTTTGACTGCCCAACACTCCTAAGAGACGGCCCAGTAAAACCCCAAAGTGCCGACATGATTCACTCTCTCACCAACTCATTCTTCCTCTCTGCAGGAGTTATGTGGAGCAGCCGCACTCGGCACAAAATCCCCTCTGGGAGCCGTAGCACCTGTTCTGAGGTCAGAGTCGACCACCCTCGCCGCTCCTCCTCTTTATGACCCAGATTTATAATCAGCCTACTTTCCCCCGGTCGCCCTCCCCAGTCTGCTTGCCTAAGTGTCACACTGGTGGAGGAGACGGGAATTCTTGGGATCAAAGTCTTTGATTGGCTTAGCGGAGCTGCCTGTGAGCGATGAGAAGCGGAGGCGATGGAATGAAATCGAGAAACAGATGGAGAAACACTGAGAGGCGGAGAGGAGAGACAAATGGACCGAGATAATTGTAGGAGAAAGAGTAGGAAGAAGGAATGGTCTGTGACACGCCTGACCGCTAATCAGCTATAAAGAATGAGCATAACACTGCGCGTACGTGGATACAAACACAGTATGTTGCAGATCATATCAGCATCAACACTACAATGTGCATATGTGCGACAGTGCCACTGCAAAGGATGCAAATGCCACGAGGCTGGGTATCAAAAATGACTTTTTGTTATCGACCAAAAACCTCCAATGCTACGCTTAATCAGTCAAAAGATTTATACAAAACAGAGCAGTTTCAATGTCATCATATTATAAGTTTCTTTTTGTAAAATTGTATTTCATAGAAGCTTAGAAATTTCTTTCCATTTTCTTCATTATTGAGTAATATTGTAAAAAGTAATTACGGGACACGTGTTGATACTGCTATTGAACACGTCTGAATGATATCCGGCTCTATAATCAACGTTTTAACTGTTTTGATAGAAAATTAAATTAAAGCGAGCAAACTTTGTCTTTCGTAATGAAACACACGGGGAAACCCGGGACCCAAAGAGAGCATGAGACGGCTGAAAAGCAGGCCCCACCACCTAAGGATACCTAAGGATGGGTTTCCATGACGACACCATCTTATAGATGAACAGGATTACTGGAATATTTCATGGGCCATTACCCATCAGCACCCCAGGGGGGAAGACAGGGCGGAGCTCAGAGGGGAGAAGCGGGGAACAGGAGTCGCCCCGGCTAATGAAATCCATCAATCTATTTACACAGCAGCAGCGCTCGGGGGATTCTGTGTGTTTAAGTGTTTTGGCCCAATATGTCAGTGGAACAACATTGTAAAATTGAAACGAAAACCCTGTAAAGGGCTGAAACACAGAACATGCTGTGTGTTAGGCTGAGGCTGGCTGTGTCCTGCAGCTCTGAATATAAGTGCTGCTCATTTATTTAAGGTTATAGCGGGCTGAGGTAAGGTGGTTAACCTGTGCCTGCAGGCTGACACACACACACACACAAACACACACGCGCACGCACAAACAAATATATGATATCCACCCCCACATCACACATACATCCCCACACAAAGAGGATCATCTGTCCCGAATGCGTACAGTAACGCTCCGGTGGTAATACAGCAAAGCACACACTCATACACATTAACACAAACACACTTCTCTGGGCACACTGGTGTAGACATCCAGCCAGACATCTACACACAAGGACACAAAGGAACAATGTGAGGAAAAATGTAAAACAACGCAGGATTTTCTCATTCCCGCAAGTCTGAAATACTTTAAAGGGCTTAAAAAAAGGACACATTTTTGGTGATGACCTCGACATTAGTGAGGAAGAGGCGGAAAGTAGTCAGGAGCTTTGACTTTGACCTCTCACTGTGGTTTCCTGCCACTCTTCACTGCAATTTCCAGTGAACAAGGTGGTGAGGACAGCTCATCATTTCCTTCCACTTATTGTTAAGAGGAAAAATGCGCAGATAGTGTTTCTATATCCGTGTTCATACAAGATATGTATACAATTTGTAATTTAACACTATCATTTTTCCAATTTACATCTGCTCTTGCATATTGACTATAGTAGTGAGGGAGTAATGACCCTTAACCTTGATCAGGACATTGACGGTAGAAGGGAAGGGAGGGCAGTGTATCATTGGGCCTCAGATAAAGACAGTGTGTGTGTGTGTGTGTGTTGTTTACCTGTATGTCCTGCAGTAGCTCTTGTTTTCTGCGGCGGATGCTCTCCAGCTCCTGTCTCTCCTCTGGGCTGAGGTCATCGGGCACTGAGGAGAGAGAGAGAGGCACATGTAACACTGATATACAACAAATCAAAGGATAAAAATACACTAGGACACACACACACACACACACACACAGAAGACTCCCAGTGCTTCCGGTCACTATGGCAACATAAGCTTTTATCAATCAAATTCTGCTCACCTCCCCAAAACCCTTAACTGGAGGATGAAATCAGCCCCCTTTGTCTTACTCGTGTTATCAGTGGTAGAAACTCTTGCCTTCTTCCACTCTTTGGCTGAATTTGACTTCTGAAAGAGATTATTCATACGCAGGCGTTTGGAGCAACTAAAAGTTGCTTTTCGGGAACATCTGTTCAGTCTTCTTTGGGCCAAAAAACTAGAGGGCACTTTTGCAAATCTTTTCCAGCTCTGTTTTTGCTGAAATAAGTCCGCTGTCACTTGATGAGATACGTTTAACACACATTAATACACCTGAGTCATTAATCTTTAAATGCATTAATGTAGTAAAAACAATAAGGTGTGTTTGCCCCCTTGTAACAAAAAGAAACAGAGGTTTTCTGCTAAGACGTGAGAGAAAAGCTCTGCATCTACAACCCCGAGGAACCAATGCTCGTGACTGAAAAAGCACAAAACAGTGAGACTTTCATTCCAGGCTTCGGGGAATAATAGTTCAGAAAACGGTCACCACCCTCCATACGACACACACCCATAACTGTGTGCTCTGATACAACACAGGGACACACTAAAATATCTGCAGAGGAACGATAAGGAAAGAAGGGAAACGTGGGTCCAGCAGTGACAGACGTGTGGTTTGCTTTCTTTTCTTTTTTTTAAATGAAAAAGTGAGACAGAGAGAGAGAGAGAAGCTGCAAGTCAATGTGCTGAGCGGCATATTTCATCTTCACCATATGATTGTCACATGAAAATACTTTCACAGCTCATTCCTTTGGACTCTCCCTCTCCTCTGGCTGCTTGATAAGAACATTTCTTCTGTGACTACACTCAGGAAAAGAGGGGGGGAGAGGGAGAGAGAGAGAGAGAGAGTTTTCTTACCAACCTAACTGAAGTCTTATTGCATGGAATTAAACTGTAAATGGCGACAACGACCAAAGACGTCTAACCAGCCAATCAGGCCACAGTCCAGTCCACCGCAGACACCACAGACTGTGTCCGAGGCAAATCCAGTGTCCGCGGTGCCCTCACAGGTGCCACTGAACCGGCACCTTGGATACTGATATCATTGACATACTGTGCACACACACAGTGACGCACTGGCTCTGCACACACATACCGATCACCCAGAGAGAAAGGATGAAGTAGGCCGGAGCAGTTGCTATTATAAACCCCGGTGACAAGAATAACGCAGCATTGTGTGCAGGGGAGGCAGTGACAACACTTCCTCTGGCATTTTCATCAGCAGAGGAGATATGAGCAGTGGATTTATGTTTGCCTTACGAAATATGGATAATCACCCTGGTCTGCAAGCAAACAGAGACAGAAAACACAGACATAACTAATTTGTGCGTCTTCTGACTCCTGGATCAGCTGCTCTTGCATAGTCTCCCGGTCACCGAGTGTGTGTTTGTGTTGGCAAGTAATGGGACACCTTGTCGCTGAAATGCTGCTGAGGACCAGCTGCTCTGAACAACAAACATTTCTACTCCTTACCTTTGCTCTATATTAGTTTTGGTCTAAAATAAAGCAACAAATAATGACAAATGCACAAGTTAAAAGCCCAAAGTGTGCGTGGTGACATTGTTTAATCTGTTGTCACCAAGTCCAGAAATAAAGAGTAAGAGCCAGATAAAATCAGAGAACTTTAAATCAGCTAATTCTCTGGTAATTATTTCATCATTAGACACGATGCTTCCTCTCACCCTCTAATCTCTTGTGCTTGTTATGTAACACAGTGCATCCTCTGATGACGATAGCGACACAATGACGCATGCAAACAAAACCCACATTATTCTATCAGCAGATACCATATGCTCTTGACGGCTTACCAACAGACACATGACCACACGGTCACACACACCCACACACACACACAGGTTCTGCAAACATGGGCCTGATGCAGGAGTTATGACGTACTGTGCATCTACACATTTGTGTCATTATCCTGAGTGCGGCTGAGGTTTGAAGGAAATTTATGAAATCTGAATTGAATCGGAAACCCACATCAAATAATCTTTTTTTTTTGCAGTTTGATCGTGCTTTACCGCACCTGGAGTCGTAACACCAGCTCAGTAATCATTTTGATTAACAAAAGTTATAAATACATCAATCTTTAAGAATTAAAGCTGCATCACTACATAATGTGTGGTGCACAATGTTAACACACATATTTGCTATTCAGCTACATAACTACCTGGATAATACAAAAGAGAGGAGATTAAAGATTTCATAAGCAATTTTCAACAATCTACATATTTTACCTATATGGTACAATATCCAAAACAGAAGCAGTTATTAAACCAGTTACAATCTAATCATAACAAGCTTCATACCAGTGAAAACTTCAGTGAGCTTCGTGGCTTCACCTCCAGGCTCCCATCACCTCACACTGGTCCCAGTCGTCGCAGTTTGATGCGAATACACTAAGCAAGGACTCGACCCAGCATTCAGGGATTGATAAGTCAATCCAGTTGTATTTCAAAGTTAACCACCGATCCAGTATCAAACACTCTCCTGCTGTCCAGTCTGCATAGCAGTTATCGAGTCCAGCCAAAAACTGGCTTCCAGTCCAGGCACCCTGCTGGCAAACTTTCTGTCCACTACATCTTTAAACTCTCATTCCAGCAGAGGAAAGAGAGGACGGGTGTGTGGGTGTGTGTGTGAGTGTGAGGAGCAGTGACCAAGCAGACTGAATGTGTAGGGGGAATACCCTTCAAATCTCATCTCTCTACCCCTCCTTTTATCCATCTTGACTCCTCCCACTTTCATTCAAGGTGGAGAGCATCAAACACAAGCTCCCCTATGTGGACACCAGAGATTGAGTAAGTGAGCGAGACTGGGGGGGGGGCAGAGAGAAAGAGACAGAAAGACACAGAGAGATGGACGAGAGAGAGCAAGAGAGGGAGAAAGAGAGAAAGAGACAGTGAGAGGAAAAGAGACAGAAAAAGGGAGGGAGACAGAGTGAAAGAAACAGACAGCCACACAGAGAAAGAGGGAGAGATGGATAAGAAAGAGAGAGAGAGAGAGAGAGAATGCAGCCAGTCAAACACTAACACGTTCTTTTGCCACATCTGCCAACATAAAATCCAGCCATCAACCAACAGCTGATAATAATGTCTT
>OMOW01050699.1:0-11161 GCA_900312555.1 Lamprogrammus exutus
CAATGTTTCTGGGACTGTTTTTTTGTAAGATGTAGGCCAAGTATTAAGAAGATATTTGGCGTTTACTCTCCTGGTCTGAAGGCCTTTGAATGGACCCTTATGGATCCTTGTGCCAAACACATTAAAAAGCCTGTGGAGATATACATGCAGGGCGTTGTAAGGAAAAATAGAACCCAAAGAAAATTGATTGAACAAGGCGTCATTATAGCGTAACACAGTTCTATTTGGGAATCCACGAGATTCGTTAAGCTTTTATTTGTGGCACGGAGATGCATAAGGGTCCATTCAAAGGCCTACAGACCTGGAAAGTGAGGCCAAATATCAGACATAAATGACCTGAAAACTAAGAAGTTTTGACAAAACGCTGCAGTATCACTTAAACATTATCAGGGTTAGATGAATGTGACACAAATAACATATGAACATTACAACACTGTTAAATGTTTGGAAGAAAAATATTACAACGTTGTGGCAGTCATGGGCGTGGCTAACACCAGGGGGCGTGGTGTCTGATCACCTGATTATAAATAAAAACCCGCTTGGCAGATCACACTACGTTTAGAATGGATTTGATAGGATTTTTATGTAGAAATTAGTTATATCTCTCAGTAATTACTTGGGTTTGTCGTAGTGATTTTGTGTCAATCACCCATTGACTTTATTTTGCACTTATTGTTTTGAGCGCCCTCTGTTGGCCAAATTAAAACTGAGCATCTACCAGTTCTTCATGATTACTCTCAAACTTTTTAACACGAGATTTTCAGCTACGTTTGGACCTGGGTTGAGTGGGCATTTAAGCTTGAATTACAGAGAGAACTGCTTTTCGAAACAGGGTTAAGTAAAGGAGGGGTACCTGCAATCCTGTCCATCAGCATTAGCAGCAAAATGTATGCATTTGATCATTGTTACGACGCTAAACTCTACCTACCTGCAGTGAATGTTTTGAGGAATGGAGGATCACACCTGTTCACACCACGAATGGACAGTCTCCTGAATGTATCTGCTAGTCTAACGACCTTCCTGGCCAAACTAAAAACTGGCTCCATTTTAAGGCTTAAAGGATTGTCTGATTTTCTGAACGAGTATTCCAATATCCGGCTGCTACATTCATCAGTAATGCGAGGCTTTGTCATTGCAGTTTTCAATATGTCCAGCAAGTGAAAGCATCACATCAATAATGTAGTTCTATTCACCAGTGGCACAAGTGAACTACATGTGTTGTGTGTGTGATTACATGCTTGAAAAATGCTTCACAGGACATTTGTGTCATCCAAATTTATACTGCACAAACCGACTTTCAGAATAAACTCCAATAAACACTAACCAATGGACAGCAGGGCTACGTAACAATATAACAGTTCAGCTTCAAATAAGCATCGTCTCAAAAATACAAGCTGAGCTCTCAGTGTGTCACACTATCGTCCGTCAGTGCAAAGTGCCGCCACGCCGCTGATTTCTTGGACGTCTTCTTTCTGCTTTGGTGTCCACTTGGCTCCTCCCACCACTTGCTGTGCACTGATTGGACACAACCTGGATGTGTGACGAAACTTATGCATTAACAGTGGCTAAGTTACACAATATTCATTACAGAGCTCATTGTAGGTCAAGCTACTCTGTCCACAAATAAAATGTTAAAAAAATAAAATAAAAGTAATATTCTAAATTGTATTTTTTTTACTGGGATACCAACATAGCAAACAAGTATCCAAATATTTGAACAGCAGGGGCCAAAGCTAATAAACACATTGAATCCCATAGATAAACCATCTAATCTATCATAAATTATAGGTTCTTTCCACAGAAGCTTTTATTTTATCAGACTTAAAAGTGTAAGTTGAGTCTATAGTGTGACAGAGCATTGACATCTTGTGGTTCAATTGTGAAGTTGAGTCCTTCGTGGGTTTTGAGATTTTCACTCCAAAACGCTGGTCGAGGCGTTAAAAGGTGCAGTTAATGTTTTCACCTTTACGGCATCGTGTTAACCACAGAGCTTTGATATTTTCTCTGGAAAACTAAAAGTCTGTGAGGAGAACTGATCACAGATCTGACCATGTGACTCATGTGTAACTCACTTTGCATGAGGATGACAAGCTTAATATCTTTATCTCACTCAAATGAATGAGCCGTGAAATGTCTTTGTCGTGAGTACTGTCGCCTCTTAGGTCTGATTTCTCATCGATGCCTGTCAAAACTGACGTTAACACATCACAGAGTCATGTAAAAACATCATATTGTTGTATTGACTGAAGATTAGGACCCATAATGTTACATGTTTAAAATATTCTTCATTATATTATAACTTATGTCATATTATTCAATGCTATTATTACAGTTTTAATATTATATCACAGCATTTATAAGGTAATTTGCTAAAGTGATGCCTCTACTTGGTTCTGTAGCTGATGACAATAATTGTTTTTACCAGATTGTTGATTTTGGTGGACACCTTACTAACATCAAACCTTATTATTTGTAACTTCAGGGGCTCCGTACATCACACGCTACTGTGGAAAACAGTGTTTTTTATATCTGTGTTTTTGGTTGGCAAAAAGGACACTAATGACACCCCACAGTGCATTATCAGTTCAGTTCTTACATTACCAGTAGTTGAATCTGATTTGGTGTGCAGATGATGATAAGGGGAACTTTCCATAAAGGTGAAAGGTCAGAGCACTGCCTGCGTCAATGCCAACATTCCCCTCTTCCTTTGACCCTGTTACTCTGGTTAGCCTGCACGCTTAGAAAGTTCAGTTCTAGCATGAATGTTTGCTCACTGCATAGAATATGATCTGTTGTGGAAGTATTTGCAGAAAAAGAAGAACTATATCTAATATACAGTGGGAATTACCCACATCTGTCCATTTTATTCACTATGGAAATGAATGTACGGATCTGTCTGTAATTACGTCTCTTTGCTCTTCAAATCAAAGCCTGCATCCATGGCACGTGTACATTTGTTTGTTTTGAGGAAAATAATTTGTTCCGAGGTTTGTTGATTTCTGTGTGTATCCGTGTGTGTGTGTGACTTCTCAGCATTGTTTTAAGTTTAAACATTTATGTAACCATCTACTGCTCCTATCTAAAACACATTTAGCATAATTTTGACTCATTTACAAATTAAAAACTGGATTAATTCTGGATTGATTAAGTTAAGATAGAGTTTCACTGTAATTAAACCACGCCCTAGTTTTTGTCCTAATTTGATGTGCATGAGTTAAGAAATCTCTATTTTTCCTGCACATTCTCCTCTTGGATTAGTGGAGTCTTGTGACTCCTGGCGTCCTGTAAAAAAAAAAAATCAGATTTTTTAAATTCAATAAAATGTCATTAAGCCACATTAAACCCCACTGTGTTTCACAGTTTTTATTCATATAAAAATCAATTCCCATCTGATATTTACCATTGTGCCCTTCAAAATTAAATATCAATGTGTGCTTCCTAAATATAACATCTGGTCTTTATCTTGATCGATATTCAACTCATCTCAACCTTTTGGTCATTAACTTTGCTCTCAGTGATGCACCATTCTGATTGGTCTTAAGAATGACGGCTGAACTTGATAATGGAGCAATCATCCGGGTAACTCAAGTGTTTCACTGAGCCGAGCTGCTTTGTATCGCTGCACAAGGAGTAGCCAGCGTTCCTAGCTAGCTACAAACTGGCATTGCCGCTACAAACTAGCACGGCCTTCTTGCTGTTGCTGTGTCAGGTTTTCAAAAACAAAAAGCGACGTCTACGTCAACATCCCGAAAGACGTCCCATTCGCTATGTCTCGTTTCACAATGAATGGAAATGTGCAATTTAACCTTAACTCTAAGCAGTCTGCTGCTACGTAGCTAGCTAGTACGTTCCATTGTTCACGGAGCTCCGCAGTAGGCTAGCACAGAGTAACGGCAATTTGACTATTTTTACCAGCTGAAGCTTGTAATTAGTAGCACATTTATTTAGAATTAATATACTGTGGTAAATGATTTATTTCTTTGGTAAGTAGCTGTATAATAAGTGGGATAATGTGTTGCCAGCGGGTGATCATTGTGGAATCAGCGGCTGACGACACGTTATCCTTTACCTGTCAACAAGACAAGAAAGGCGATGTTGGTGAGAGCAGCAGAGACGCAACACAGCAAATATGCTGTAAAACAAAACAAAAACTTCCAGATTTGGGTCATAAATCTCTATGGTTTTGTTACGATGACCAGTGTTGACATCAAGAATATTGATTAATTCAGTTTTATGTCATTGCACAAATATCTGCAATCAGATGTGACATTGAAAGAGTGCACAAGGATCCAGCGATACCGAGTTCTGTGCAAGGAAATGTAAATATTTCACGACGAAACTAAGTAACACCTCGATGCATTTCATCCACGAACGGACAAAGAGCCATTTGTATGTTACCATAACACAATATTTCAACGAACGGCATCATGTGTTTGTTTTGTTTGTTAGTTGCTTAGTGTGAGACAAACAGGCCTCCATAAAGCTCCGCTCTGAAACATGAAGGATTTCACGTGATAAACGATAGAAACGCGCTGAATCGGAAAAAGTGCGACAGGTTTTAATTTCAAAGCTTTTCAGATAAATATTTCTGCTCATCAGTCATAACAAAAACCTTAAATACATCCGGCAATTAAGTGAATAAAACACTGAGTTGAAAGAAATAACAATAACGACTGTTTGTGCTTGAAGCTGAATCAACACAACACATCATTGATCAAATACATATGTACAGATATAAATACACACACATTTTATCACATCATCATCAGAGATCAACACAAACACATCGACAGTTTCCATCAAATGTAAAGGAAATTTTGTAAAATCGCAAGAATATCGCTTGAAACCCGTTCAGTTTAGAAGAAGGTTTACAGTCTCAGTGTCACAGAATTGGAAGAACAACCTTGTTTAAATCCAGGTTTAAAGTCAGTCCTGTTTGCTGCAGTTTGATTTGGGTTAAAGGTCAGGGTTATGGGTCAGGTTTAGGCTTAGGCCTTCTCGTGCGGTGGGCTGTTGAAGCAGCCACTGGGGACGGACCTCAGGATGTCCTCTAAATTAGCAATGTCCTGCAGGATTGTGTCAATGTCCAGGTTGATGTTGTTCAGCCGGCGTCTGTGAGCGTCTTCTTGATCCTCCATGTCCCTCAGCTGAGGCTTCAGCCTTTGGTTAACCTTCTCATGGGCGTCAGCCAATGATTTCTCCAGCTCACTCAGCTGCTGCTCGTCCACACTGTCGGTCTGACCTGCAGGGAAGAAGAGAGACACTGAGGAAAGACGTCTTCAGCCTTTAGTATGACTATTCAAAACACTGCTTTTTACTGGTTGATTACTTATATGAAGCAAAAATCAGACTGAAGCCAAATTTGGCTAGATCACAGATTGCAGTGTTTTATGCTGGTTTGTTCCATCCACAAACGGAAACACGGTGTCACAAAATGTAGTTTTGCATTATCCAGTTCTCCTGTGCACTACCGTCTCCTGTCAATCCAGACCCTGCCATGTCTCATCCCAGCCACGAGGTTTCACTCTCTCCTGCTCCCTGCTTCCTGTCCGGCCTGCCCAGCTGTTTGTGATCTGCACTCACCGGCTGTATCTAAGCTCCCCTGTTTCACGCACTTCCTTGCCAGATTGTTATGAGCCTTTCAGCTGCAGCACTCCTGCCATCTAGCCTCATGTACTCATGTTTTCTAGCTCTTTCTCTCTTTCTTTTCTTGTTTCTGAACCCTGCATGGTACTTTTGGACTTTGATTCAGCCTGACTCTGATCTTCTGTGTATGAGCTCTGTTTTTGTCCCTTTCACTGTTGACCTGCCTCTGAGTCTCTGCTTGTGGTTTCTATGTGTAGCAGCCTCTGGTGTGTTAATTATATCACATTCTGGGTTTACATTTTATCATTTAATTTTATCTTCGCTGTCTCTCTCCTTTATAAAAAGCTTACCGACCTGCTAAATGAATGCCAAATATTTCCAGGATGTTCAAACTTACAAAAACGACGTCAGTGACAAAGTTCACACGAAAATGACCTGAAAATCAGGAAATATTGGAAAATTGCTGGAGTATCACTTTATCAAGTAAGGGTGGCATACATGCATGAGATTGACAAGCCAATTGGTGCCGCAGCAGCTGCAGTGATGCAGCCTATACAAACCAGACCCAGATGTGCAGTGGAAAATGGATGGATGCTGCATGTTGCATTGACAAAGGGACGTCAGTTTGTACGATCTAAGAGCACATCCAGTGCCTACAAGGCATCACTGCTGTTCAGCCAAACGTCAAACACACATAATGGAGGTCAGAAGCAAGTTTCTGAGCTGAACCCTCCAGCTGTAAACTGTTTTCATACCGATGGCTCCCAGCAGGTTGTTGATGTCTCCAAGTGTTTTTCCCACAGCGTCTCTGGTGTGTCGGGCATTCTTGTAGGCTGCAGCTGCTCCGAATGAAGCCTGCAGATGAAACATTTCGATTAAGATTTAGATTTCCAGTCATCCTAAACTGCTTAACTGCTTGCCTAACCTGCTCTGTATATAGTGTGTGACTTCACCAAGTCTTCAGAAACATTTTCACATTGCATACTGTGTGTGTTTCTCCATGGCTAAGCAATAAATGCCATCTCCTCAGTTTGATTCAACAACTAACATTTCCAAATACAAACATTTTTTTGTCATTGAACTCTTTTTGAATACATGGTTCAGGGAGGGAGTTTAACCCAGGCCAATCTGATGCAAAGTCTGAAGCTCTATCAACTGAGCTCTGCAAGACTTCAGGCAAACATGGCGCTCATGCATTTGGAGTCAGGGTCGGGGTATCGGCATCAGTTCTGCATGCAATATTGCATACCGATTTCATACATACCAACTGATTGTGAAATGCTTGTAGGTGTTTCCTGTTGCCATAATGCTTGAGCACATTGTGCAATTATACAACTAAATTGAGATGAAATGTGAACAATTCAACTCTGAGATCCTAAAATCACCATGGCGTTTGAGGTGGTAGGTAGTGCCACAGCAACGTGATATCCATGAATCAGAAGCCAGGAGTCTGGCTGACAATGCAAAATGAATCCTTGAACAATAGCCTTAATATTCAGCCAATCAGCATGTCTAAGTATATTCTGATGCAGATGCAGCTTAAACATTAAAAATAAACATTTAAAGAACTGTGCAGCCTGGGTGGATGCATTAGCATTAACTTCTAATTTTACATTATTTTCAACAACCCCTTTAGTTTCCTGTCAGTTACCTCCTCAGCTTCACCCTCCAGCCGCCGTGCATTGCCCAGCTCAGAGGCAAGCTCTCCTGCTGCGTGGGCAGCACCTGTCCTGAGCTGCTTCAGGTCCTCATTCAGTTTGGAGGCGTCCTTCACGAGACCACTGTAGGGTGGCAAAGACCCCTGCATTCCCTAAAGGATAAAAATAAAACACTGCAGTCAGCACAGCGGCCTGAAATTAAACCTTACACTCATACACAGCATGTTTGTTTTAAAGAGATATAACGCTCAGAGCTCTCATGCCAAACGAATGATAAGATGCATTTTAGTAAACTCTTTCACTTAAAACAAATGGGGTGGTATAGATACACTCCCTTTGTTCATGCTCATATTTTGTGTGCAGTAATGCCACCTCTCATATAGTATCAAATTTCAGATCTATCATTTTGTCAAACACAGTGTAATGCAACAGGAAATATCCGATCTGAGGTAGAGGAGAAGCTGTGCCGTTGTTCCTCTGATGTGCTTTTGGCTGAACAGTTTTTGGATGGAGAGACTTGAAATTTGACTTAAATGTGAAATGGTATAAAAGCTTCATTTCATTAAATGTTTTTGTAATTATATAAGGGATAATGTGTTGTCAGCGGGCGTTTATTGGCTCCTGTTGTGCCTGATTGCCCTGTCGGGGTTTATTTCCACTGTAATCACCCACTGACGATATTTATCTTACGGCTACTAACCAAAGAAATACATACTTTCACACAGTATATTGATTTTAAATGGAAATATTAACAATATATTGCTTGTTACACGCTTCCGCTGAGAAAAATAGCCCCATTGCCATTACTCTGCGCTACGTCCAGACTTACCCAGTCAACAACAATTTTCAACACAAAAAGTTATGTTCAGGTGTTTTGAGCGTACGTGTCCATTTTTGTATAAATTGAGCCTTTCCTCATAAAGCAGCAGTGAGTTTTGCAGCCATGATCCATCGAACGTAAGTCCCAACGACGCAGCCCCTACCTGGGTGTCTGATAAAAAGGCGGAAAATTAGGGTGTAAATCGGCAGACAAAACCGATACATATTGTATATCTAAAACTGTGTGTCCAGTTGTTTAGAGGTGTCCAATACCGTGAAAAGTGTCTCGCTTGTGCTGGTCCCCGGTTTATTTAGTTTTACAAAGCAGTCTATCGGGAGTTCAACTCTTGGCGTAGGGACACGAAGTCGCCGATCTTGGTGAAATGGCAGCAAACAGATGAGCCAAGATCCGTTATCAAGTTCAGCGGTCATTGTATAGAAAATAACTGACAGTTGAATGCAGCGATTGACCAATCAGAGTTGAGCATTACAGAGAGCTGCATGATAAGAATAGCATGCGGTGGTGAGGTAACCATCCTCTTCATTCCTCTTCATTATCTGCCTGTGTTATTAACGCGTGGGTGATCAGGTTTTACCTCCAGGCTGGTGACCAGGTTCTCCAGTACGTTGATGGTTCCCAGTGTATCGTTGTAGTCTCTGGTCACATCGCCAAGGACAGACAGTGTCTCTGTGTTGTCCCTGACAGCCTGCTGGACGGTGGCGTTGATGGCAGGAAGCCGTTTGATGGCGGCATCGGCGAGAGTCTTGGAATCCTCCATCTGCTGGTCAAAGCCTGCACAGGTCGAGGACAAGGGGGAGACGGTTTATTCCCTGTCTCTGTCCGTTCTGTCTATGTCTCAGTCTGTCTGTCTCTGTCAGCGCGTATCAGTGTGTCTGTGTGAGTCTTTCTTTCTCTCTGTCCCTGTGCATCTCTGGGACAGTCTGTCTCTCTCTGTCATTATTTGCCTCTCTCAGTCTGTCTCTCAGTCAAGACTGTCCATCTGTCTGTCTGTCAGTCTGCATTCTCTGTCTTTGTGCACCTGTCTGTCTGCAGGGTTCATACAGATTTTGACCAATTAATTTCCAGGACTTTCCAAACTGTCTGTCTCTCTGTCTGTCTCTCTGTCTGTCTGTGTGTCTGTCTGTCTGTCTCGCTGACGGCCAATCAGTCACTCAGCCAGTCTGTTTGTCTGCGCATTTTCAATCTGTCTCATTCTCTACGTCTGACTGTCTAGCTGACTGTCTCGCTGTCTGTCTGGCTGTCTGTCTGTCTACCTGTCAGAGTTTTGAGGGCGTCGTCCAGCTCGCCGGTGTTGCCCTTGATGCGGTGCAGCGCGGCCTCTGTCTCGGCCTTGGCGGCGTCGACTCTGGCCAGCAGCTTGTCTGATTGCTGCAGAGAGACGGTGGGGACACATTCAGTGATTCACAGCAGACCTCACACATTTATTTATTATTGTTTATTTATCCACCTTATGGCTGTAATTTAATTGTCTTATGTTCTTAGGTGAACATTGGCAAGTGTAACATAAATATAAATATAAATACATAAATATTGCATGAAGTGTATGACATGAGTGGTAGCAGCAAAACAAATAATAAACAAATAATCATTGAAAGTCAACAGAAGATTACTAAAAATCAGTTTTGATGATCATTTAATAGTTTTAGTGACCTTAAGATCAAATGATTTGCTAATATTAGTTCATCTGTCTTTGTTTCTTTTCTCTGTGAAGTGAATACTTTTGGTTTTTGGCTGCAGACTTTTGTCATTATATAACTGATGTGGACAAATTAATGGATTTGTAAAGAAAAAATCAATTAAAATGAATTATTTGTGACGGAGCAGCTGCAGTCTTAGTTTAATAATGAATTAATATATTGTAAATGGACCTCTTGCTGTATCTATTTAATAGTCTCAGCTGTTTATCTAAATCAACATGAATTTAATCAATGAATCCATTATTTCTTCCTCTTCTTCTTCATCTGTGAGCCTTTTTCTGTCATCGTTCATTTTTACCTGCTCACAGCACCTGAGAGTCCATAGAATTTTCGAGGGTTGCATCATTTATTGAGCGTCTAAACAGGATGTGTGACGTGTACGACAAACAGGATTCCCAGAATCCTTTGTCACCTGCTGTGCGGCGTTGCCCCGGGCCAGCAGATCCTTCGCGGCTGCTTTGTCCCGCTGCACGCCATCCTGTAGATCCTGGTACCCTGTGATGTTTCCATCCACCGCCTTCTTCATCCCATCAAACCAGGCAACCACAGCGTCCATCTCACCCTGTATAAAACGCAGCAAACACACACGGTGAACACACGAGCTTCACCACACACTTTCACGTGGTTTAAAAGCTTTGATCCTGTGATATTTATTTGATCCTAAAGGAGCATTAATTTACTAAAATGTCCAGTGTTCATACATTTATTGATCCTAGATGAACTTGATGAAACTTACACAGTGTTGTTCTCTGGCTTCAGTGAAACATTGTTGTTTTATAAGCACAGAGTATTTCCCAGTTTGCATTGCGTTTAAGTTTAGAAAATAAAGCCCCTGCATGAAGGATTCTTTCTCCTCGTTTGACTGAAGTTGTATGATGCGACTTGTGATTGTGATGCAGAGTCGAGGGTTGAAGAGTGTTTAGGTTAGCGACCTCAGGATTACACCTCGGCTTTTTGGGGATGATGTTCTTTTGGCTGCATCACTACGTTTTACACTTTATAGTGGCACTCTGGCGATTTTACAAAACGTAATAATTTTCCGGGAAATTATGTCCAAACTCCGTCACTGACAATGACTTTTTTTCTAAGTTGGAGCGTTTTTTGGTGAGATTTGGCGTTCACGTATCAGCTCTGTAGGCCTTTGAATGGACCCTTATGGATCCATGTTGTTTCTTCTTCCACTGCACAAAGATAGAAGTTATGCCCTCCACAATAAAAGCTCAACGTATCTGCTGGATTCACGAACAGAGCTGTGTTACGCTACAATGACGCTAACGCCTTGTAACATCTATTTTCTTCTTCTACTATTTGTCCTCACGACGCCCTGCATGTATATCTCCACAACGTTCTCTCAGCGACTTCACGTTATGGTGGCGACA
>OMOW01050768.1:0-13472 GCA_900312555.1 Lamprogrammus exutus
CTGTAGGGTCCAGGAAGCGCCTCATGCTACCAGTAGTGACACTGACCCTAGCCAAATGCAAAACTAGTGAAAAAAACAGTCAGAAAAGATCAGGAGGGAAAAATGTCAGTGGCCTCCACCTGGAAGACCATTCCTGGTTTGGGGGACGTCCCATCGTTGCCCCTCTAGTGCACCTGTTGTTAATTTCATTAACACCAAAGCAGCTGAAACTGATTAACAACCCCCTCTGCTACGTAACTGACCAGATCAATATCCCAGAAGTTTAATTCACTTGATGCTATACTCTGATTAAAAAGTGTTCCTTTAATTTTTTTGAGCAGTGTATAATCAAAAGGATAGGTTAAGAGACAAGCTGAGCAGGTAAAGCAGACATCACACTCGGCCACAGCATTTCTGCCTCTCGTCCTTTCCTTTTTTCTTCACACTTAAGACTTGCTCTTTTCCTGGTTGGCTAAAATTCCTCTTGATATCTGCAATTGCCTGCCATTCCGACGTGCCCAGATTTTCATCTTACCATGTTCCTCTGCCTTTCTGCAGTGGTCAGGTGCAACCATTGCTCGGCCGCTTCAGCGAGCTTGAACACATGAACATTAAGCCATGCAGTGTTGATGCTGCGCTGTTGGATGCAGGCTGCTCCTCCATGCAGATGGATCAGTCAGAGAGAGGCTTCTCCCTCAGCAAGGATGGGCCTTTGGATATGAGGATGGATGGAGACAGGTAGGAGCTCTGGTTGGCTGTACTAATATAACCTTAAGTAAAATACAGTAGATTTATTGAATTAAAAGGTGTCAACTGATGGCATAAACAATCTTATTCATGCCTGCATATTGACTGACAGCTTGATTTGTCAACTGCCTACCTAATAAATTATGGGAGGAACCAGATAATAACTGCTGCTTTGATATTCATTAGAGCATTGATGTTAAGGTGCGGCAAATAAAAAATGGGCATTGCCAGTACAGAAAATCAGAAAAACATTTGAACAAAATACATTTTTATTTCTTAAATTTCTTTGTACAAAGATAAAAGAACAATGACGAAATGCTAAGTTTGACATGATAAACAAAGCTATAACCTTGCATACACAGACTGGCAGGTTTAATGACTTAAAAACAAAAATGCAAATGTACATGATGATTAAATTGGAAATTAATTTTGCAGATGCATTTTAATAATGGAAATTTCCAAATCAGAGCTTTTGCATTTGAAATTTTGAATATTTATGCTACCACCAAATGCTAATAAAAGCATTTTCATTGGAATTGTGGCAGGAATCTAACTCCTTGTCGCTAACAGCTTGAGTTTGCTGTTATTAAAGTTGCACAAAAAAAGGCACCCAGTGCTGCAATGGTAAACAGGTTCAATGATTCCTAGCTGTTGTCACAAAAAATGGTGTGCATTTATCCTGGTAATTTACGATGTCAACAAAGTAGCAACCAACCAGCTGAGGCAATTACTCCCTGATGTGCTTTTTCAAAAGCTGCGTTTCCCCTTCCTCCCTCTCTCAATCATTCTATTCATAACTGTCATCCATAAAAGTTTTCAGCTCTATCTCAGCGTTGTCAGGATTCACCACTGTCAGCAAGGATGTGACGTCAAGCAGCTTAATTGGGCTCCTCTTTGTGCGTAGGTACCCCGACATGCCCTGCGCTGCTGACGTTGTGAATACTTTAGATCAACAGGCTCTTGCATCTATCCTCACTGTATATGGGGAAGAAAGAAACGCCAGGAAAATAGCTTCAGCTATTGTGGAGGCACGCCGTGTCAACCCTATCACCCGGACACAGCAGCTGGCCAGCGTTGTGGCAGGTACCCTAGATACTATTCTGATTAATTCCCTGCAGCATTCGGGAGGCTGTAAGGAGGGGGAGGGGGGGACACACAAGTGGAGTTATTAAGGATTTCTCCCAGTGGGGCATATTTGTCTCAGAAAATTACGTGGACTATGATCTCACTGATCATTCTCTCCTGCCTATTTTGTGGATGACTCTCCGAAAAAATAGAACAATTAATAATTGGATCAAATAAAGCCAGAGCTGGAGGTGACTGGAATTGGGTGTGGCTTGAAAACAGTCTCACATACAGAAGCACCTCTTCTCTCCTTCAATTTTGCTGCTTTCCTCCTTTTCCCCTGTTTTCACCACTCTTCTCCCCTCTTCTCCACTCACAGCCATGCACACACAACTGACACAAGTGCAAACACCCACATACACCCCCCACACATATCCTCTCATGCATAAACCTGGGATTATATTGTTTGTCTTCACTGATTGTTTTTTAGCCTTGCATCTCAGATGATTTCAGATGCTGGAGTGAGATGTCCTTTCAATAGTTACTGCACATAGCACTATGTGCGTCACAGGGAGAACAGGTGTGAGTAAGTGCAGCTGTTTGATCTTTTGTGAGGAGCAAGCGAGGTACCAGTAATGCTTTTTCCAATCAATCCAAGAAGTCTTGACTAAACAAAGTTCAGAGTGATCTTTTGGTCACTTGTTCGTGCTGGTATTTGAAAAATTCTGCGGTAGCAGGAGAAATAAGAGGATTTGTGGGGGAGGTAGTTTTGGGGTTTTAGCAGCATTATATATTTTTTCATGTTAAATATTCATTCCAATCACAGTACACAACAGTGTTTTATTTATACAAAATACAACATTTATTCTACGTAAAATAAAAAATAATGCAGCAATATGTAAACCAGAAAAAAATGTATATATATATATGTATAGTCTCTGCAAGAAGATTATTAATAAAGCTGTCTAGATGCTTAATACACTGCATATATATCACTAAATCCCAACAGAAAGAAAGTGTAATATTAATATGTATTATTTGATTCATTGTTAATGAAAGTGTACAGCAACAAATGACTCTTGTATAGAGTAAACATGTTGTAAGTGAGAAGGGCTTTTGTTTGTGAGAAAACAACACGTGAGAAGTTTTGTTCGAGTGTATGTGCACACACCTGGATTTGCTTGTCTCATACTCCATGATTTTGAGACAGCTGAGTGGTGCCAGGTTCTGACATAAAGCTGGGCTCAAAATGCTGCAGGTTTGGGGTGAGAACATGTAACATTTGTATCTTTTTATTTGGTCAGGTTGGTTTTCACATTGTGTCCAAGGAATCGCACCGAGCTGTGACGTTTTGCCCTCAGCGATAGATAATGAGGCAGCAACTGCACAGACATCTGTACAGATGTCTGAGATGCTGTGTTATACACTCAATAATACAGCACCAACAGGTTCCGATGTTGCGACACTGCTACAGACTAATTGCTCTCCATTTGGCCCAGCGGCGATCAGTAAGGTATTAAGTAATATTCTTCAGTCCTTATAAACACTCAGAATTAAATTACAGCTGATCTGCACGATACCACTATCTTGACACAGTAATCTGAGACAAATCCGGTAAACATAATGTGATTTGCTATGCAGTGTGACGAACAGACGATAATCGCTTGTATGTTCCACTCTCTGTGCACAGGGACAGCAGCAGACCAGAGTCAGCAGAGTTTTAAAGAAAAATCCTGTTGTGGATAAAACAAAGAAACGTATGAAAGACATGGAGACAATGGTGTGGCTGCCAGATCCTCTGCTTAGACCAAGGGGAAGTGTCACAGTTACAGTCACACTTATTCCACTGTCACAGGCTCGCCTTAAACCCACAAAGATTTTCACTTCTTGTATTTGGCTCGAATTGCTTTTTCACTGCAGTAGAACTGGAATAGGATTCGCTTGGAACCACCTCTTCCAAGAGGTCTTGGGTCAGTTGTTTTGATCCACACTGAGTGCAATTGCTACTTTCTAACCTGTCCAAACAAACCATACCAAGGGTGTAAACGGACCAAGGTGCAATTCAAATGGACTAAATGCTGTAGGTATGAAAGCAATCATGGTTTGTGGTATTGGTATTCACATTTATTGTGTGGCACACGGGTCTGATCTTCATATACAGAAGTGGCTAAAAGTGTTGGTACCGTTTCAATAAAATTTAAAAAACCACAGTTTTCTCTAAAAAAGGAATTGGCATCCACCATTCTTTATTTCATCTTTAATAGAACTGACACTTTGCTTTTGACAAACATAACATTATTTTAAATCGTTAAAACCAGTGAAAATTGCCTGGACAGAATTATTGATACCCCTTAGGAGTGAAAGTAAATATAAAATAATCAAGCAAACTATTTTCTTTAATTAGTATCACAGGTGTCTTCAATCTTATATCAGTCACACTGAACATGGACAAGAGAAAGAAGAGGAGAGAGTTGTCTGGGAAGGAAGAAAATAATTGCCCAGCATGGTCAAGGTAAAGGCTACAAGAGCATCTCCAAGCAGCTTGATGTTCCTGTGACCGCCGTTGTTAATATTATGAGGAAGTTTAAGGTCTTTGGGACTGTTGCTAACTTCCCTGAGCGTAGCTGCCAGAGGAAAATTGAGCCCAGATTGAACAGAAGGATAGTTGGAATGGTGGAAAAAGAACCAAGGAAAACTTCAAAACAGATACAAGCTGACCTCCAAGATCAAGGTACAACAGTGTCTGGTTGCATCAGTTGCTTTTTGAATGAAGTGGGCTCCATGGAAGAAGACCCAAGAAGACCCCACTTTTGAAAGAGAGACATAAAAAAGCCTGACTGGAGTTTGCTAAAATGCATGTTGACAAACCACAATGCTTCTGGGAGAATGTCCTTTGGACAGAAGAAACAAAATGAGAGCTTTTTAGTAAGTCACATCAGTTCCATGTTCTCAAAATTACCTTGAGTTTAAGTTCTGATGACTCATAATTTCAGTCATGTTACTTAGTGTTACTGAAACAGTAAAACTTAAAATGTTTTATTTAGCCGACCCAAATCTCATACACAACGGAATGATGATGAAATAAAATGAATGATTGTTCATTTAAAACTATTTTTTAAGTAAAATATGGCCCTTTTTATTAATTTCAAAAGTTATCCATGCTGTCCCATCCTTTGGATGGTAATTCCATTTTGCCTAAACCAGAGTTCTCTCTTTCAGCTGCTGCTAGCTTAAAATGCAGGAACCTGTGTCTGAGCAAACTAGGGGAAACAGGACCACATATCTTCCTCTTCTTCACCTTATAATTTTTAAATTTGAATGTAAAACTCTGAGAAACTCAGGCTTGCAGGTCTGCGGCAGTCCCTCAAATGAGCGTTTACAGGAGAGCTGACACACGCATTTGATTTTTTAGGGCACACTTACACACCAGTGAACCCTTATATGCACCCATGGGAATTAACACGCATTCTGTAGACTTGGGTCACAGTTTAATCTCCCGCACAAAAAGGATGTAGCACTAAGTGTTAGTGGTCACAAATACTGTAGTGGACATTTTTTTTCAAGTCACTCTTATAGCAGTGTGACTAGATCAACTCACAAATACCCTGACACCATCAATTCTGACTGGGATGACTTCAGCTTTACTTCTAAATTTAATGCATATCACACTGTCTCTTCATTCTAAAGAGTCACACATTTCACAATTCATGTGACTTTTCCATCTCTTCACTGCAACATTTTTCATGACTCTGCTTCATGACTGGTACTTGAGGAAAGATGCGCAGCAGCTGAAGCGGAGGTGTTCAGTGGAGGGACAGCGAAGTGTTACACCACAAAATGACACCAAATCTCTGCTCTTAATCAGCACTGATTACTGCAGGCTAGGGGGTTAGTATTGTGAACATACTGTAGATGCAGCTCGAGGGAGTTTGATTTAAGCTGATAAGATCTTTCTCTGCTGATTCTATAAATTTCTGCCTAAAAATTAACAAATTTGACTTAAGTGAATGACAAGATTGACTGATAATGTCAACACATCAGCTCTTCTCTTGTTGTATCTGTCTTCCTGTGTTTCTGTCATTGTTTTGTATGCGTGGTCTAACATTTTTTCTTTTTGTAACTATCTGCTGCTGTGTGCCTCTGCAAATACTCATTCACACCATAGAATGTGGTTGTGCTCTTGCTTTTGGTGATGCATGGCTATGATGGTTACATATTTCAATAGTGACTACAAATGAGACATAACAGGAAAGCAAAATGCACAAAGAGCTTTGTGTTAATAATAATATTGTCCAATGTTCCCTCTCAACCACATGCTTTTCCAGCATTATGTACACATTTCCATGTCTTATTTTCTTACAGGCTCTGCCTATAGCTCCTTTAAATGATCGATTAAGAGAGAAAGCACATGGCTCAGTGAGGCCAGCCAAGGCTGGTCCTTTCTGTGCAGGCACTGTATTGATTGCAGGGTGAGTCACACCTAGGGCTGTTTAGTGCAGGAGAAGAAAAAATGCCACACCACTCCAATTTATTCTAGTTAATCTTTATGTTCATCCAAGTGTCTAATTGTTATTTTGTCATTTTTTTCTCACATGTGGTGGTTATATCTCGGCCAACCTGGATAATACATCACATCTTAACTGTGAATGAGAATTCCTTGAAAAAAGTGCAGCATAATAGAACAAGTTGGTTCCATCATATAGAGGCACAATTCAGACACAACCTTTCATGGTACCATTTGCATGTTGGCCACAGCAAATCTGGCCCATCTCAATTTGTGCCCTTTCATCGGAGGCTACATCAGCAAAAATAGTAACACAAACATTGTAAAACAACTTGTGTAACATTATAATTTAAGAAGTGTTCATTAATGTTTGAAGTACTTTTCTCTCAAATTATCGAATTCTGAAATTGACGCTGTCGAAACCCAACATGCCTTGTTCACAAGTTTACCGTTTATACAAAATAGTGGAATACCTCTCTCAGCCCACAAACTTACACGAGTCAGTTATACAATAGTTAGCCTCTGTGGGAGATGAAAGTGTCCTCTAGGCATGTACGGTTCCCCCTCTGTGGAGTGAGTTATGCCATCATGGCAAAAGAATCAAAGAGGAATTCAAGAAACATAATTTGTTTTGTTCTTTCTTTTGATTTTGATTTCTCTTTACCCAGACCAAATTGAACCAAATGAATTCTCAAAACTGAACAGTAGCCAGCATCCTTTGTGTGTACTAAATGAACTGGCCATAAAACAACTGATCAGCCAGTGTGGGAGATTCTTAAAAGCTTAAGGCCTGATGGGTGGCCAAGGCAGCTGACTCAACCTATTCTTCTTGCCAGAGATGGGGCAAGAAGTAAAATCTACTTCTGGCTGTTGTGATCTGTGCAGGTGGTAACTTGAAACTATTCACTCTGTAGATTAAGAGACATAAACCAGAACTTTGAAATGGGTGCCAAAGGCCTGCACCTGTCAACTAGCTTGGCCCCCAACAAGTAGCCTGATTGAAGCAGGCTGCTGCTTTGGGATGCTTTGACTTGTCCCTGTCTGTTAGCTGGGTGCTGGCTGTCGACAACACTGTTGCACCGTTTACATCCTGACAAAGTGTTTGGCCCTATTCATTTCAGACAGGTGGGACATTCCTCAGTGGAAAACTCAAGAATTTGCTCCTGATACCATCTGGAAGGGATATCTGAACCAGCTTGCGGTAGGCCTGCATGATGTGCAATGTCAACATCGCCATAGCATTGTTTTGAACATGCAATTGTAACATCACAAAGGTCTGCAATCATTTGCAAAACTGCTGTTTTTGCACACTGTTTGATTTCCACAGGCAGTGTTTCACATTACAAGGGCCCACGATGGTCCGGCTCCAATTCCACCACTGATTTTCCAAACACCAGGCCAGTCACAGTCTAGTGCATGCTGTTGGAATTCCCTCATAGCACTGTGGCTTGTGAGAGAAGCTGCTAGTTAAGCATATGCGCTTCAGAACGCGGTGTCAATCACAGTCATTAATATTGCAATTAGTTATTACGACATAAAAAAAGGCACAAAATAGTGTGGACAGAGACTCTGTTGGGACACAAGGAGGTCACCATCAACTGTGTTGATCCGTAAGCTACTAGCTAATATGGAGTAGCTGCCCACAGAAAGGTGGACTGCAGATCCAGGTTTCCAGCAAGCAGATCACCTACATTGACTTAGTAAATTACCGCGTGCTCGTTTGAACAGTCTCAACAGTTAAGTCTGTCTGATTGTGTACTGGTCAAAATCCTGACTTGTAAACAAAAAGTAGTTTAATGAACGTGCCGGGAGCAAATGTGACTAAGTGCAGAAATCTTGTCCAGTGTTATGCCTTTACGTCATATGGTGGATTTCCTTGACACTGTGCACTTGTTGACTGGGGACCCCCCCCCCAAGCCACTTCCCCTCCCTGACTGCTGTACACTATCAGAGGGAGACTGTAGGGCAACAAGAGAGGAAACATCAGCGTCATCTGTTGAATTCTTTAAATTCTAACATCAAGGTCTAGATGAGAGGACAGAAGAGGAGGAGGAGTAACAAGCCTTGAATTTGTCCGTCCTCTCAGATAAACTCTGAGGAGCAGTCAAAATCTTAGGCTTAGTATCTGAATTGCTTTACAGAAAAGTGGGGTTGTGTTTTAATGGCCTCATTCCCATCATCGGTCCTTGAGGGAAATCATGATGGTGGTCACTTAAGTGCTTGTGAGATTGCTTGTGCATATGCTTTCTTGAAGAGTGTTCCTGCTCAATAAGACATCAGGCACAGAGTGGTGAACCCTTGCAGACCAGGGAAGAGGAGAGTAATATCCAGGCAGGAGAGAATTACCAAAAACCTTCCCAGCGATCGAACAAAGATTGATCATCAGCACTGTGAAGCCATTTTACTGCTTTGGCAGAAATGACCACCCAAATGTGTACAATACAGGGTATGCTAAGGCAAGGTTTAAACTTTAATTTAAGTCAAGTTTGCAACCACACTTTTGATGCGAGTGGTGTTTTGCACATACGCACTGGTGTAATTCATGTCAGTCTAGAGGATTAAAAACAGTATCCATGGTATAAACAAAGATGGTGACAATCTATGTCTGTACGGTTCTTATAGGTACTGTATATCTTGCAAACATCTTCTAGAGGATGCGCAAAATCAACACATCAAACAAATGCAGGAATTGCATGACAGCCAACTTGCATACACATACACAGAGTTAAAGACAAGTGTAAAGCTGGCCTAATCCCACATTAAAAAGAAATGATCCATAATAGAAAGCCAATGTGCTCAGAACCATCAATAGACCTGACCAATTAGTGAGCTAAAAACACTAGCTGGACCAGCAGGAAGCTATAGAATGCTATAGGCAGCTCATGACTGCCATGCAACAAATGCACTACGACAAACCACCACAATTACAAGAACACGACACCTCAAATGTGATAATCTGAAAGATGGAATGCAAACATTTGATTTCCTGCACCTTGTCTCCTAGATAAAGAATTTGAAGCATGTCAGTCAGAAGCCAAGCCTGCTTTTATCACCCAGGAGCCACCCTGTGGTCAAGGGCATGATGTTGATGATTAGTCTCGCGAAAAGGTGTACAGTAAGGCTTATCATACTATTTAGGGCTTAGCTGCGGGCTGACAGGTGTCCATATAAGTTGCCTGTTAATGCAGAAAGAAAGTCAAAGTAATGTCTTGTAAGGAAACTTTGATGGTTTTGTGTTTTGGCGTTTCAAGTTTTACTGAAGGGGAAATAATTCTGTCTACTTCAGAGATTTGTTTGCACAGACACATCCAACTCACTTACAGTATGTGTTTGTTTATAGGATCATTTCCTGCTGCTGCCATCTATGCCCGTAAAGACCGACTCCAGCGACCCGCACACGTGGCCACGAAGACTTTCCAAGCCCTGCGGATTTTTGTGAATGATGAGCTGAACGAGCTACATGCAGGCCTGCGAGCTGTCCAGACAATACTGAGACCTGGAGGACGTCTCTGTGTGCTTACGTTTCATTCACTGGAAGACAGACTGGTCAAACGCTTCCTCCAAGGAGGTGATATGTCTTATCTACACCAGTGTCACTTCAGCCCGAAGAAACGTAGCACAGGCAAGGAAAAAACACACGGGGAAAAGGTAGACAGAACAAGTCCTCACTGGTTTCCTCTGCGAAGAAAAGTGATCACACCACAAAAAGACGATGTGAAAGAGAACCCACGAGGACGCTCGGCAAAACTCAGAGCAGCACTCAGGCTTTAACTATGAGACAGAAGACATTTTCTCTTCTTTCATCAGACAGTTTGAGCAAGCTGTTAGCAATAGTAACCTTTTACACCGAATATGTCATGGAAGTTAACCAAAGGGTGAAGATGTCGTTCAAGAGGAACAGTCTCCACTGTGTTTTCCTGTTATTGATGAATACTTTAATGCTTTTTGGTCCTTTTGTACTTTGTACTATTAATTGTAAATGTCAACAAATACAACGTTGTTGGTGCTTGGATCAGATTTTTACTGTTTCTAACTTATGGTAATATTGTCAGAGGTCAAATTGAAACATCAGTTTAAATTCATGGCATTGGCAAATTGGTTACATTGAAATTTTAATGTTAAAATATGATAAATATTGTGTTCCAGAAGAGGAATTGCAGGCTGGTTTAAGAGAGCAGCACTTTCAAGTCCCAATCTTGCTGGCCATTAATAATTCGTAATTAGTAACCGTGCCACCTCGTAAGGAATACAATCTATGTATGAGAGCTAAAGGTTTTCTCCAGACCTGTAGTTCATTTACTTTAGTCCAAATTATGGACAAAATTGTTACAATGTTGCCTTTAACCCTTGGTTCAGTTTAGTTTCTCACAGGAAAAATGCAAAACAAAATATATCAGCAAAAGTCATGTGAGAACACTCTACTCTGCTCATTGGTCAGAAATGTCTGAGTGGCAGGAAAACGGGTAAACGTTGACAATGCAGGCAAAACTAAATGACATATAACAAAGACAGAATCGGGATACATTCATAGTTGTAGTCATCATTTGGGCCATAACCAAACAAAACTATGTCAGCAGAATGCTTAATTTAACTTAAAGACAACGTCTGGAAAATCACATATTGCTTCAGTTTATGTGAAGCAATATGTCTATTCTATAGTTTATTCTATAGTAATAAGTTAATTCTACCTTCTGACAGCTGAACAGCAGAATGGACCTCATGTTGAATACATAACATGTTAATCTGAAGAGGTGTTAGGTCAGCTTGATATGTTACTACCTTTTCATAGTATCCGTTTTGCTATGGCTAATGAAAGGTGTAGTTTACTTAACTTTAGCCACATGCAACCCTCCCGTGTCTAGATAAATCAATATATCACCCCTCGAGTTGGTCTGGTACCAGTGTGGATCATATTGAGACCACAAATGAACCACTCCAGAATTTGAGACCACCTCCTCAAATGGTTCTGAGTGCGGTTGATTTTGTTTGTCATTGTTGATTGTTGACTTGACCAAAGAACCATACCAACAGTTTTGTCCAGTTTAATTGGACTAAACCACGTAGGTGTGAAATTTCGTTATAAAGATAAAGGCATTACCTACTGAGATGATTGTGAGGTGTTTGTTTTGTGATGAATGAAAACAGAAAAGCAACGCTAACTCACTCATATTGCAATTCATGACACACATCTGTATGAGCTTTTACAATACTAATACCTGTTAGTTTGACACATCCATGCACTGATACCACAGCATTTACAGTATATCATACCTAAAAAATAAATATAAAAACTTTGCTCCTCTAATTGACGTCTGTCTTTCCTCTGAACCTCCCTTGATGAGCAGCTTGAGTGTAACCTCTACTGTAACGCATGAATCAGTAATGCCACTAAATGCTGGATGACGCAAGTGTCAGAAGTGGTGGCAAATGAGCTGGGCGATTGTTATGTTCTTGAGCGTTCTCTCACCTTCCAACTGTAAGCAGATGAGGTGTTTTGATCTTTACTATTTGACTTTGACTAATTGTAATTGGTCCATCAAGATTATCAACACTCTTTTTTTCTTTTTTCTTCTGCCTCAATTTAGTACACTCTAAATATACCTATCTTGTTACCTTGGAAACTAAGTGTCTAAAATTGTATGCTGTTTTAATCTAATATGAATTGATGCCATAACTTAAGTTTGAAAGTCTCTCCCTTTGACATCAAACATTGGTGTCTATTACCGTGCATAAAGGTTTAGAGTGTTGTGATAGTTAAGCCATTCTACTGTCATAAGAACTTTAATGAGCTAAACTATGTATTAGCAGATGAATATGGGTAAGGAAATGATACCACAACAATCTGATGTGTGTGTTTGTCATGAATAAACACACAGGAGAGATGTACAGTTTTCAAATTTAACATAATTCTCAGTCCTGCCACCATGTTATTCATTATGCTAGATGTTATGTCATATCTGTGTGTGTGTGTGTTAGTCTATGTGTGCCTGAGTTTTGACACATTTTCATGAACTACGTGATAGTGAGGTGAAACTTGATACTCACCATCCTGATCTGATGAAACTTGGAGAGTGGACGACACTGCTGCCTAAATTTCACTTTTCGCAGAATGATTTTCTGTGCCTGCCAATATTAACCAGCCAATTAGTCTTAGCAGCTGAACGTTATCATACTTATAGGAATGTTCATGTCCGTAAGCAGGACATCAAATTCCTGGCAACAGAGACACAACTGACTTTTAGACTTGTATTCAGTATAACCAGTGTCAGACTGGAGCACAGCCAGTACCTGTGTTTCTGTGTTCTCTTCCTGGATGTCTCTCATCTAAAATACTTTGCTCTTAACATGAAAACCCACTGCAGTTTGATACACATTACAGGAGATCAGTGAGAGAAGAATGTTGGTAATAATAAGTTAAAGTTATTTATGACTGCAAACCACCATGGTAACAGTAATCTTTCATAACAGTACATATAAGATGTCTATGATATAGACTTTGTTCAGTGTTTCCTATATTTCCAGTATACACGTATGTAATTTGCTTTAGTAGCCCACTGAGATACTACTCCCACTTGCTGAACAAGAGAAAAGAAAATGTCTTGTTTAAATAATATTCTGATCTAAATTGACAGAAACATCTATAACTATGATACATTTTTCCTCTTCTAGACAGCAGATAAGCTCAATCAGAAATTCCTTCCTGTTTTGAGGAATTCATTTGTAAAGGCCAAAAGCATGTATTCTGACATTGATTAAATTATTAAATTATTACTTATCGTGCTTTTCCAATAATATGAATCAAACTGATGAGTATTGAGTATGTATGAGGTTTTTAAAAAAATAACTGATTAAAAACTGAGTTTATCTGTTGTTGTTTTAACAAATATGTTGAAATGTAATCTAGACAGTGTTAGATTTCACACAAAATTCATATCTACGTAATCGTATTCTACATAATTCATATGTTAGAAAAAAAACAACTTCTATTTTGATTTTTATGCAAACTTTAACGTTAAAACTTAACAGTCAGACTCCACATGTGGTGCAAAACATCAATCAATAATTTCAAGATTGTAAAAACACTGAACACTGGTGTGCAATGTGTCGTATATGAGACAATTTCACTTCAATACAAATAGTTGCAATAGTTAATGTGAGATCGGAAGAGCGTCGTGTG